>JAHXJL010000070.1:0-121050 GCA_019395255.1 Botrytis medusae
AATATTGATATTATTTTCATCACCTGCACTAAGCCGGCTCTCCGGATAAAGACGCTGCATAATTGACTCTAGGGCCAGGGGAAACCCCGCAAAAGGCAATGGATGAATCCGTGACGAAATATTCAAGACGGAATGGATTAGAAAAGGAAAGAACATCCATCTTACCGACGACTGTAGCACAAGTCCCAGCTGGAGATCTTAGTATTACTGGAGATTTTCTTCCGTTTGTACTTGTCCTCATTCCACGAGAGGAACCATCTCCGTCCATGTTTCCATGATCTTGGGAGCTTAATTTGATCGTTGATTGAACTTCCTGTTTTGTCCGCAGAAAGTCAATCCCACCCATGCAAAACATGGTTCTTGAATGGTATGGCAAATCTTACAGCACACACGATCATGGTTGTGACGGACCTCGGAATGCAAGAATCACAAGTCTTTTTTCTTTTATCCCCATGAATGCAGTTACCTGAAGAAGTCATCTTGGGTGTACATGCATACATTATTCCAGTCACCTAGTTTTTCTATATCATGGAACCTCCCCACCCATCAGATTACAGAAGTATCTACTTTCACAGGACTTATCTGTGAAATAATTCTTGATAGGTTGCACCGTCCTTAAAATGGCGCCAGTCAAGATCATCTTCTTGATCGTCTCCTTGTGGCTGTTGGGATTTGTACAGGCTAATACCTTCATTCATACACAAAGCTCCGCCCATCCCCCTTCTAGCGACGAAGCAATTGTGAAAGAGACTCAGTCCCTGCAGGATATGTTGCTGCTCCATATTACCCTGCCCGAAAGGTGGCTGGGTTAGTTCCTGGACGACTGCTTATGCAAAAGCACAAACTGTCGTGGCACAGATGACATTAGCGGAAAAGGTCAATCTCACAACTGGAATTGGAGAACTAATGGGAAGATGTGTGGGAAACACCGGCTCCGCACTGAGATTTGGTATTCCAAGTCTTTGTTTACAAGATTCGGCACTTGGCGTAGCCGCGACCGATAATAATACTGCTTTTCCCGCTGGTATTACAACTGGTGCAACATGGAGCAAAGATTTAGCCTATCAAAGAGGTCTTGCGCTGGGCGCAGAAGCTAGGGGAAAAGGAGTCAACATTTTATTAGGTCCTACAGTCGGTATGTATGATTGGGCATTCGTGAAAGATGCAATAGGAAGATGTTCTTCCAGTTCAGCTTCGGTCAATATACAGATTTCTGACGATCTTTAGGTCCAATTGGAAGAAAACCACGTGGTGGTCGAAATTGGGAAGGGTTCGGCGCCGGTAAGAGCTTATGAAAAATGTAACATCAGATTCAAGACTAAAGTCTTTGTCATCTAGATCCTGTACTTCAAGGACTAAGTGCCGCCCAAACGATCAATGGTATGCAGGCGAATGGTGTCATAGCAACCATAAAACACTTCATCGGAAATGAACAAGAAGCATACCGAATGGATATCATCCCTCATGGCTTGATGAAAGCTCTCAGTAGTAATATCGATGATAGGTATGCACATCCTTCAATATAGATCCTGCCGAAACTAATTTACAGAACTCTTCATGAATTTTACATGTGGCCCTTTGCAGAAGGTATCAAAGCTGGTGTTGGAGCTGTTATGACAAGTTACAATGATGTGAGTGTACATTTTTGACAGACGCATGAGAGTTTTATGATGTTTTGAGCTGGACTATCAAGTCTAGTATGATATAAATGAGAAGCCATTCAATTATGAATTCGGTGCATTTACTGGTTTTGCGGGTACTCCCTTGGCAAGATCCGAATCTTTTGTATTATCTTCATAGAACTTTGGCAACCCTTTACTGACCAAGCAGGTCAATGGAAGCGCGGCAAGTCAAAACTCATACCTAATCAACAACTTAATCAAGGACGAGCTGGATTTCAAGGCCTGGTACGAGTCCATATCTATATACCCCAAACAATTCTAAAAATCCATAGGTGATGACACTTCAACAAATGCCCGTAGATTTTTAGTCGCTGATGCATTGAGAGGAACTGGATTATCAAAAGGCTAGCGGTCCACTTTCCTCTCTTTGACTGCTCTCCTAGGCGGTTTAAACTTCTTGGTGCTATCCATTTTGTCAAGTCCTCCTCTTCCCGTTCTGAGCGCGGCCTGGCCAGAGATTGTTGTCATTTTCGCATCATCCCGCTGCATCCAGGCCATGGTTCCAAATCGATTGTGTCTCGTGGGGGCATTTGTTTGATAACTTCGAAGCATCGCTTGTTCTTTCTTCCGTAACCTAACTAGTTCATCTGTCTTGCTATTATCCATGGCCTTCTCGCTGAGAATAACTTCTCAACATCCACTCCCTTAACTAAATGGAAGATAACGTCCATTACCACAACATCCTGGGTATTGAATTCAGTCCCCATTGTTGAAGATACCATCAAAAGAAGATGAAATATGTCTTGGTAGTCGAAAGCATCAATTGTCGCAGATCTCGATATTTCCGTTTCATCGCCTTCATATTGACCATTCGGTGGAGGTGCAATCATAGCGATGTTCCGTAGAAAGTATAAAATCAATTTGATAATACCCTCATCTCTTGTACTTCGGTCTCCAACATCTACCGCCATGGCTGGCAGGCGCATCTGACCGCAGTATGTAATATTCTTGCTCCATCGAATCCAAGTATCGACCTCTTGTATCCCACTTGCGCAATCTCTAAATATGGGACATGCCGATGGTGATTGACTGTCATTTCCTTGTTCTTCTCCAATGGCCAAGTTAATGGTACCAACAGTTCCAGACATGCCAGGGCTATCTTCGACTTCAATCGATCGTCCGTAGCATTCTCAGGCCATGCGGCAAGGATTTGTAGAAGATCCCTCCTACAAATTGGATTCTGCGAGACATCTTGCAACGTCTAATCGATTCGCTTTCTCGTCATAGAGCTTTAACCATTTTTTGAGATCTCGTAAACATGCCAAAGCATCATCTCCTAGAACGTATCGTCCATCTTCATCTGCTCCACTTCCTCCCAACTATCGATAGTCAGAATTGGTTTTAATTCTTGAATCTCTTCAGACAATATAATTGATACAACTTACAGCCGTAACCAAGCTATTCACATAAGCTCTAACTTCGGGATCTACGACGTCCCTTTTACCACCCGAGAACTCCATATTTGGTTGTGTAGTAAATGGTGGTTATCATGGACATCTAAGCATAATATTTATTGTGATATATTGACTTTGATCCATCCAACCCAAAAACCACTGTACACCTCCTACCAAAATTCGCGATCGCGACGCGTACCCTTGTCAAAGCTACATGCACCAGCGGAACATTACCGGCCCGCCTCGGTAACCTTAACAAATCCTGGGGAAACAACCGATGATAACCTTCTCCCTCTCTACTTTCGAGCTTCATTATCATGTGTCAATGCAACACTAGGATTTTCAATTCTTTTCCTTTCTTAAAATTGTTCCTAAGATTGCCGCCCAACATGATATCTCCAATTGTAAGAAAGGGAATTTTGCAGAGTACCAATATGCAAGATCATTCAGTTCCAGCCGCATGCTTTCGGCGCAAGAGGTCAAAAGCCTTGGTGTCGTCGGCGCTGGCCAAATGGTACATCAACCTTCGTTGTACTTTTTGTTAAACAATTTCTCACATAATATAGGGATTGGGAATAGCATTAGTAGCAGCACAAAGAGCTGGTGTTCCGGTCACCCTCGTTGACACAAATCAAGCCTCTCTTGATAAGGGTCTCGCATTTGCCGGTATGCTTTCTAACTTCTCTTTCCTTCTTCGCAGACTTTTCTTTACTACGACATTCGAAGAGTCTTTGACTAACTATTGTCTGAACTCAGATAAACTCCTGGCCAAAGATGTGACCAAGCAGCGCATAACTCAAGAACAATCTGACAGTATCCGCTCTCTTCTGATCCCAACCACAAAGATGGATGATCTTTCCTCGGCAGACTTTGTAATTGAAGCCGTACCTGAAATTCCCTCTTTGAAATTCTCAATCTTCAGTTCACTAGCCCAAATCTGCCCCCTCATGCCATCTTGGCTACAAACACATCCTCCATATCCATTACACGAATTGCCGCATCAACGACCAAAGATCCTAAAGATACCAGTGCTTCCTCCCGGGTAGTTTCAACCCATTTCATGAACCCAGTGCCTATTCAGAAGGGTGTAGAGATTATCACTGGATTACAGACAAGCCAAGAGACATTGGATGCAGCCATTGAGTTTTGCAAACGGATGGGCAAAATCCCATCTACTTCAGCAGATTCCCCAGGGTTTTTGGCAAACCGGATTTTGATGCCTTATATCAATGAAGCCATAATTTGCTTAGAGACCGGGGTTGGTAAAAGAGACGATATCGATGCGATAATGAAGAATGGAACAAATGTTCCTATGGGACCATTGCAATTGGCGGACTTTATTGGTATTGATACCTGCTTAGCAATTATGAAGGTACTTTACGAGGAAACAGGAGATAGCAAGTATAGACCTAGTGTGCTATTGGGCAAGATGGTAGATGCGGGATGGTTGGGCAAGAAAAGTGGAAAGGGGTGAGTTTTTTTCTTTTTTCTCTACGTACTTGAAAGGATAGTGTACTGATACTGATAGGTTTTATGATTATTAAATGAGAAACAATGTTCACTGCTAGATATAAGTCGATGTACCATGGGCTTGCATTGCAGCTTTATGATTAATTGAATAAGATTCTGGGCATGCTAATTCCCATCCCCTTGACTTCTATAAAGTATAGTGTGTCAATTGATGAGATTTTGGGCCTCTTCACTGAATCTACATCAACAGTCTGCTTTACTTAGCGTCAGGCTCGTACATGGTGAGTTGTTTTTTTTTTTTTGCAGAATTTGAATGATAGTTGGCTTTCAATTCAAAGGGACGTAAGATATATCACAATATTTCATCTGATCTCTATGTTACTCCAAATCAACCGTCACCATCGTAAACATTTCGGCGTTCTACACTCGCTGCCATTTTGCCCTTTCTTAACGAGTTAAATTAAGCTCTTATATTCCTTACCTCGTCCTATTGTTTCCAGCACTAACTTCCACTGTTGAGAATTTGAATGAATAAAATGTTCTGGTATTGATCAGAACAACTAGTCTTCGTTTGCAAATGCTGTTTTATTCCAGCCTACGCTTCCTATCGTATCCTGTAGAGTCATACCTGAAATAGTATGCTTTAATATGTTGTAAGAGGCAAGTCTTCGGATCAAGTCATATTGTATTATATCAGATTACATATCACGCATCGCATATCACACATCACAGCAGACAGTATAAGACAAAGTTATTCAACTTCCACACAATGATATTGCCACTCCACAGTCCAGATATCTATCTACAAGTGATACTCTCGCTATCTGTGTTATCCTTTTCCTTGCCCTGAGAAGCTTTCCCATTGCCCATCCCTCTCAATCCCTTATCCAGCTCCCAGCACCAAAATCAATCAATTCTCAGTTCTTTCCCTCACTCAGTGAAAACCCCTATTGTCATACCAACCCCCTTGGGTAAAAAAAAAACAAAGATAAGAAGAAACAAAAACAAGAAACATAAACAAGAAGAGATCAAATCCAAGATCCAGCTAACCCCTAAAAAGCTCCTAGCGAAAGAAGAAGAAAAAAAATTGCACACCATTTATACACAGATAAGAAGCGAATATCTCAAAAAGAAAAGAAGAAAAAAAGACTTTGCTTTGGTGCTATCCCCAATCCCGAATTCCTGAACCTATGAAAACACTCCTGAAGAAAAGATGGCCAGATGAATGGATAAATGGATGAATGTGGAAGAAATTTTTGATATAAAAACAATGCCGGATAGTATCTCCTAGAAAATACATCGAAGAAGGGGTAAAGGTAAAAGCTTTAAATCAAAGGTAGAAATGATTTCGGATTCCTGTCCGTCCCAGCGTTGGGAGAAACTTCAAAAGTGTAAGAAGTATGTATAGAAAGTATGTATAAATATATATGTGTAGGAGTGTCTGATTGATCCATACGCATATAGCAAGAAAGTTGTTATGAATTTGAAGGTTGGTATGGGGTTGAATTTGGAGATGACTGAGGGGGGATTTTGGTGGTGTCATGGGTAAGGCGGAATGAGGTGGTTTCTCGTCCTCTTGTGAGGGAAGGATAAATTCTATGCTCTGCCCTTTTTTCAAATTGCAATGCTTGTAAACGAATCGCGATCTTTGAAAGCAAAAACTTTTGTATGCACACTGATATCGAAGATTAAAGATGAGCGCCAGCCAAATTTCTTTAAGACATATGAGAAGGTGCATAAGTTCCAGGCATGGTAAAGCTTCTCTTGCGGTTATCCTTTGCTTGGAATTCATTGGGTCGAAGATAAGATGAACTTTCGCTGTTATTTCTTTGTGGTTGATGTTCAGACTGCGCATGGCTTTTGAGCATGCTGTTGTTCTTGACCTTGGGAACTAAATTCTCGCTCACTTTGTGGAGCTCTTGATGCGTTGTACGCGTTTGCAAAATCTTGCGGTGGTGCCATTGGTGCACTTAATTGTGGATGGTTTGCGTCGCTTGGAGTTCGAGGGAGCGAGTACTCCATTGGCGCCGTTAAAGGTGCGCTGGCAAAACCCGCTGAGTACGGGGGTGCGAATGGGCGGGAGGTAGGAGGCAGATGTGATGGACCTTGGTGGGGGAGATCGTATTGATTGCGTAAGTCAAGTCCTTGAGGGAAAGCACCGCCAGTGGATGCTCGCAAGCGGGACATAGCAGCTGGTGAGGATTGTTGCAAAGATGATGGAGGATGTGATGGTGAATAGCTCATGTGCTGTGGTGAATTCTGTATGTTGGAATCTATCAAATTGTTAGTTTCTCATCTAGTTTCCTTTACAAGGACAGAACGAACTTGGGTAAGAGTTTGACTCAAATTGGTGCGCATTGACCGTGTTATTTTGCTCAGGCTGGTACATTGATTGTTGTCGTCCAGTCGATTGAGGACTTGGTTGTCCAGTTGGATAGTTGGCATAATCTAAGGTTTCACCTTTCCAGGACATACTGGATCTCAATGGCGACTGAAGTGACTCTGATCGCGATCTTGACATTGTCTCTCGAAGCTGTAATGGTTGCAATGGTCGGGCACCGTGATGTCTTTGCTGGGAATGGGAAACTGCTTGATAACCGGGAGGTGGTCGATCAAACGGATTTGAGCTCCTTGGCCCTGAGCTCATTGGGCTCGAAACATGGCTGGAGAAATATCGATCGGACGAATTGATGGACAATGGCGAAAGAACGTCAGGTGTGCCAATGGAACTTCCTGGAGTATATCCAACATGTCCATATCCAGGGCTCATGCCCGCCGGCGACATATGATCATCTTGTTCATGTCTGCGCATCGTGTCTACCATCAAAGGTCGTATCATATGATCCGCGTAATTTGGCACAAAATCGACAGGCGATTGCATTGGTGTTCCAATACCGTGTACAGCTCCGTAAGGAGAATGTAAAGCTTGTACGTTGTCGAAATCATCTGGTACCGCTCTCATCTTCATCATTCGTTCTCGGTCATCCGCAGTAAGTCTCTTGATCTTTGCACGTCTGCTTCCATTAGTTCATATTCTTAGCTCAAATTGAGTTAGATTTTGCATACCGATTCTGAAACCATACCTGCACTTGTCTTGGACTAAGGCCTGGAATTTCTCGTGACAAACGCTCACGGTGAGCAGCATCTGGGTGAGCTTGTTTCGCGAATTCACTCATGAGAAATCGAGTTTGTTGATGAGTGAGACTGTACTAGTTAGTTCTTCATGTCGCAATACATACATAAATCAAGATCAGCATACCGAAATCGTTTCATCTTTCTGCGTTCAGCTCTACGTTCTGCTGCCGTCTGTGGCGTTGATGAAGATCCATCTTCAGTGTCTAGCATATCGTCATCGTCGTCAATATCGTCATCGTCTTCTTCCTTAGGACTCAGGAGAACTGAGCATCTTCATTCATCAGTGCTCCTGCTCCTTGTTGTGGTGCGCTTGACGCAGATGATACTGGGTTCAATGCCATCGGTCCAAGTGAGAGCGGTGCTGATTCTGTCGAACCCATAGATTCGTCCCGAGCTCTGTTGACAGAAGGCTGGCCGCAATCTCCCGGTGCGGAGTCTGGTCGTTCTACGGTGGGTGTTGGCGGACCTTCCGGTCTCGTTGGACCAAGTGTGTGTCGGTGCTCTAGAGTCGGTCTAGTAACGGGTTGCTGTTGACTGTTGTTTGTGTTGGAGCTTGCAGAGTGCTCGTAGTTTTGGTGTACCATGCCATTCTCTCCAGAGAGTTGATACGAAGAGTACTGTTCTCGCCAGTCCGGCTGCGGTGGTAAAGCCTCAAAGTTCGCCATCCGTGGAGACGCGAAGTTAGCAGACCCAAGTTTATTAGAGGACCAAGTGTTCCGTCCTGTTTCGCATTGCCGTGTAACAAGCATTGAGAGTGTCTGTGTTTTGACCGTTGAAGATGGTCAGGAAGTTGCTTTTTGGGGTTCTTCAAGAGCCCTTGATTCGAGAAAGGAATATGTGTGTTGTGTTGTCGCAGTGGTAAGTAGCCGTGGAATGAACGAGTGTAAGGGCGCTATAGACAATGGCTGATCACTGACCAGAAAAGAACATAAGGCCTATCGAAGGCAAGTAATCGTTGAGTCTAGTTTATGATCTAGTCCTGCTTGCTGGATAATGAGGTTGGAGAAGTCGGGAGAGTGTATAAAGCTTGTTCCTGTAGCTATTAATCGGTGGATAGATTAATCTTAAGGGTCTTAATCAAGATCTGCTAAATAAGGTTGATTGATGTATGGACCAGTCCCGGGAGTTTAAATGAAAGGTTTTAGATGTTCTGGACAAGCCGAACGCGTATACCTTCCAGAGATTTGGTACTTGACGAGTTGTTGTTCAACAGCGCTGCCGTGTAGAAAAGAAGATGAAGCGACCCGGTTCAAGGATAGATTGGGCTCAATGAACGGATGTGGCGAGTGTCCTGCGTCGTCCAAATGAAATATAAATTGCTTCTTGGTTTAATGACGTGCTAAGCCCGTACTAAGAAGTAACAGGAATGAAGTTGAAGGGGGGTCGTTGTCTTTCTTTCCACGTTCGATCGACAAACGTCGGGTAATATACTCCAAGATTGAAGGCCTTTGATATATAAGTTTCTTGGTTATGATCACCACAACAAGGAGACTGGACCCGACAAGCGCCCTATTACCCCTGGCTCTCACAATTCACAGATAGTCCCTGTCGTTGCAGTAAAATGCCGCTGAAGTAAATTGTACGATGACAAGAGTCTAGTATGCAAGCGGAGCGGAGTAGTGTCAAAAATACCCACCTCGACTTGATACAAGGCTTGCACGGTTGCGTCTAGGATTTTGCTTGGGAGGACCGGACTTGGGACGAGATTTAAAGGACAGTTGCACAAGCTAGAGTGGATAAAGAAGGAAGTTTGGAGGTAATGTTTTTAATGCACGAGGACATTCAAGGTCAGCCACAAACATGGACAAAAAATTTGGACAACAAAAAGTGAAGCGATTCAATGAAATGACTTTGTGTAAGAAGCCCACTGTGGCTCTTAAGAGGATTGACAAATGGAAATGAAGCTGCAGCAAAATGCTGGATAGCACTCTATCGAGAACTGTGCAGAACGTTGGATAAGATGAATGTGTGACTGGAGTGTAGGGATCTGGTGCCGGCGCATCATCCGATACTCAGATGAAGCATCCAAAATTCTAAATGAACCAACAGGAGCTGGTTAAAATAATAGCAGGGCTCCGCAGAAATGGTGAGTTGTATCGATCTCAGCTAAGCCTATTGCGGGAGAGCTTGAGAGAACAACGGATATGACAGGGAACGAGCGGAGAGATCGAGGCTGGGTCTTTTTTGCGTGGATCATTGGTCTTCATTTTGCATGAAAGAGTTGAAGGGATCATTGAATCTGTGGGTCGACTTGCAACCGTTGTCGCTAATAAATACCACCCAATGAAGATCTATCAAGACATGGGGGGGCCGGACTCGTTATGCGAGTTGTGACTTTGACAACGTGACGACCCTGCCGCTTATGAACAATTAACGCAGACAAGAGTGTAAGAAAAAAAAGTTAAATGCAAAACAGGAAACACCTAAGTAATGCATATCTTGCATAGTTAGGTTCGCAAAGTACAGATTGGAAGAATAGCCTCAAAGCCTAGGTTGTTTTAACCTTCGTACTATTCTAAATAGGTAGTTGACAAGAACAGAATACTGTAAGAGGACGGATGAATCAACCTTCTCGGTGCTTTTGAGATCATTGTCAAACCTTGAAGTTTTATGCGTATGTTCCCACAAGAAGGCTGAGCAGAATCTGCTACAAAGTCCATAGATAGTTTGGTCAGGAGAAGGTTGTTTTGACATGTGTGCATTGTGTTTGGTAGGCAGGAAAGTTCCGGATGGATGCGAGCGCATGTACGGGGTTTTGTGCACAACTGTAAAGTTGGGGTGTGTAATCGCGAGGTACAATCAATGCATTATTGTTCATTTCATAAATCTGATGAACGAGGGCCTGCCGTTGAGTTTTGATGATGGATGGGTATACACTAGAGCAGCACACCCCCTGTGCTAAGAGGAAACTTGGTGATAAGAAAAACCTACTAAAGAAGCTACTACGGCTACTAAGAAAACCGCTAATCACGAAAATAAAGGACTTTTTGAACGGTAAAGAATACTTACACTCAGCAATTATAAATCTAGGTAAATCATATGACAGCACGGGCTAGAAAAGCTAGAAGTCCGTCAAAATGGTTCGAATTTTCGAAAATAGGCGGGTGTGCGGGTAAGGTTGCTCGGGTTGGACTACCTAGTAAACTTTTGTGATTTGGGTAGGGATTTGGGCAGGGATTTCGGTAGGTCTGTTCAGCGAAACAGAGAAAAGAGAGTTTCAAGATAACTGGGTTCAAATTCATGTATTCTATGCCATGCCGGTCATTGCTAATCTTCCAGGTCCCAAAGGAAATGATGTTTTAATATCGAGACGTATGAGGGTATCCAAGTTTGGTCCAAATACGAAGAGTATCCGAGGTCGATGCTTGCATTCATCATGAAATGGTTCGAATTGAATAGCCAGCAGGCTACATCCCCTTCTTTTTTTTCAACAATATGGCTCGATTGTGGATAGGAGAACCGAAGAATGAAGTGGACAATTAATTAGCATTTTTTCGTCAATCTTAACAATCAAACAAGGTTGCATCTAGATGGAATCATTTTGACATCTTCTATTCTTATTCCAGAAACACTTAGTCTTCTTGCCTGTATCAAGGTATTCCCAAGTAAGTGAGATAAGCTAGCACGGCGAGTGAAGACGTCGTAGTTATTTGTTCACTCCAAGAAAGTTGATACATGGAACATGATCCACCATTACTACCCTGTAGTCTGAGAAGATTCGAACTGCTGATAGAAGCACAGAGGCGGACGAGAGTGGAGAATTAGCTTGGTACATATTTGATACTTGCTCATGGATATTCAGGTAGAACGAAGAACCTTGGGAGAACGAGATTATAAATAATCTCAAACTTGAACCATTACCTAGGTTGGAAAGGTACACGATAGTTAAAGAGTCGAGACGGCCCCCAAGCAAATAACTATCATCATCAGATTAGATCCCCCACGAGTAGCATCAAATCACCACATCGTCACCACACCATCCATCACAATATGACCAATGTAGCCATCTATACATCGTAGACTCAGGGAAAGTCTGCCTGGGTAGCTGGAAAAACAATGTTTGAAAATAAAAACTGGGTTCATCTGGCGAAAAGTCTGTGCATCGACTGCACATCCCGCAGTCTGATTGTTTTGCTACGGATTCCGAGTATATCTCGAAAACCGAAATCGCGATGAAATGATATGCATGATTGTTAACGTGCGTCTCTTACTTTTATTTCCCGCTTTTGTGCTTCATATCACCCACTCCTAGCGAGGACAGTGATGTGATTGAAATAGCAAGATACACATCTCCAGGGTCGAATCAAGAAATTTTTCGCTCTGATATATTCGTGTCTTTATTTTGACGGGGCCCGTCCCTACGGTCCTGCTAAGCACATTTCCGTCATGGCCTAGATTGTGTGACATCGGGTAGCTACCAACATACCTTTGGAAAATATTGTGGTATAGTGTTGAGAGCACCGCATACTTGGATGACTACTGTCACGGCGACTAAACATATTCGCGGAAACTCAACCACAAGTGAAATTCGAAAAACATAGAATGCTGAAGGCCTTTTCATCAGTCATACAGTATCCACACTCAACCTCGCCTTCACCTGCCAACACGTTGTTGTTTTGTTGATATCCATTTTGTAATTGTTCCGACAAGAAACCATCCGATTCGAAGACGCATACGTAGATACCCAGTCCTAGCAATGAAGCCGTAGAAAACCAGCCCCCGGGGTGTTTTAATGATGCATGTGCCGTCCAATTCAACGATCTGACGCAAGGATTCACCTGTCAAGAGCCTATCAGCAATTTGCCAGGAGTCAAGAGAGGTTGTTGAGAGAGTTCTTTCTATGCGTAATGCATTATGCGAAAAATTTAAGCTAGAAGCTTTGATTGTTCATCTCTTCATCGACAATTCAAATCGTTGATCATGGTACTACTTTTAGAAATCACGCCCCGCCGATCACGGTAAATAGAACAGTATCAAAGTCTTCGGTCATGAAATGCATGAATCACGTTCATAAGGCTGATACAATATATAAAACAATAGTTGTTGGAGATATCCTGATTAACGACGTTGTTTTAGGAGCAACGCCAAGATCTCGCGGACTCGTAAGCTGGACAAGTATACGAAGATACGATATTTATGGATTCAGAAGTTTTGTAAATAAGCTTTTGGTTAATTGTGGGGGACAAAACCGACTTGGATTCGATCGTTCAGCATGAGACGAGAGTATGAAGGGGTATCTGTGGGTAGGTAGCTGTAAGTAGCCGCACTTCGGGGTTCCTGAAAACTTCCATTGGTAGCCAAAACCTTAGATCTTGCCGGAGCGCGGGATCTCGAGAATGCTGTGATTTGTGACCGGGCTGAGGATGTACAGTAGGTACATGACGGCACCAGAAGTTATCCATTCCTGATTCTTGCGCTACCCATTTTACCTTGGTGTTGTAGCAATTCTGTAGATATTCTAACGCTTCGGGCTTGAATCGACTGTTAAACGTGTGGATTGATTGGGCAAACGCAACGGAACAGCTACAAATACTTAAGTTGTGTACATTCAAAGCGTGTTAGAGGCGTGCAGTGTAAGAAAAGAATGGTTACTCCTAGTCTACAAGTAAAAACTCCGACTGTACGGTACCTTTAGGCTTTTGGTAATGTCACGGTAAGGGGTAGCACAAAAATTGGCGTGGTAGCTGGAGGCTCCACAAGTAGTCAGGATCAAGTAACAATCCTTGATTGTAACAAGAACGGAGACTCATTCCACAAAATGCGGCAAATTTAACGAAATTGGAGGTTCTTTTGACATGGGCAGTAGGATAAGGCTTACTAGAGATTGGGGGGGAGAAGATTAACTTTCCAGTATCTACGCCCGTATGATTCCGGAAAACAAGAAGGTATGTTCGGAAGATTCAAGATCGATAGAAGGAAATGAAATGAAGTGAAATGAGATTTCGAGAAGGATTGTCTGCTCGTGCTAGGTACCAGTCGTTGGTCGTAATGGAATTGCTGAGGTTTCTAGGATATCACTCAGCTAAAAGAAGGAATTATGGATACATCCGTATTTAGATCACTCGAACGCGAATCCGGCAAAACGATTGGTGGAGTAAATTCATGAATGCAGGTACGACCGTAGACCGTCGACTAGGTCTAAATATGTCTAACCGGAATGGACACAAGTGAAGAAAAGAAATACAAAAAAAGTTGATGAAACAAACTTCAAATCCGATCCACTCACTGAATAATACCTATTATAGTCATCAGAATAACTCAAAACAACTCATTTGAACCTTCTTTTTCTAAGGCTACAATTGGAAGGGCTTGCTCGCCGTTGCATCGAACGCCGAGCAATGGAGTGGGGTGGTGGACTTCCCAAAATGTACGAGTGCGAGACGCCGTTTGACGTGGAAAAGAAACTTCAAGTCACATCCATCTATCATCCCCGTACTAGTCGCAGAACAGGAACAGAACCGCCGGCAGAATAGATGGGAGTATCACATGGCTATGTTCCTGTCTCTTAAGTAGCTAGGGCTACGTGGAAAGCTGTACAAATATGAAGCAGTGGAATCGACAATGTAGGCGATGTGTTAGAAGTAAGTGATCACTAATAATAACAACAAGATTTGCTTATTGCACGGTACCTTGCCTGTCTAGATAATGCCTTCATCGTTCGTAGCACCGCCTGCCTACTATACTCGAGGATTCATCTGCCATCTAATGTTGTACATGGAGCTAAGTCTTCAGCTGAACTGGACTACTAGCTAGATACAGACATCATCCTCCAATGTTCCAGACTCCATGGACGACATAGCTTACTTGACTCGCCCTCAAATATCGACTGTACTCCAAGATCTCCTTCCGAGCACGGTCTGTAATTCAGAGATGGCGGGCCAACCCTTACGCAAGTAATAATTGTGTTTGGCAGGTCTACCAACTACTCGCCGATTGTCATCCCCATGTCGGTTTTCCAATTCTTTGTCTAATCTTACATGTTTTGTAATCATCACGATTTCCCTTACCCAAACCAAGCTCTCGGCTCCGTTCCGAATGCTACCAAAACGGAGGTAAGGCGTCAAAAGTCCTTCAATGGGTTGTTCCACTCTTCTCTTCAAGACTTCGGATACATAATTTCGTAAGAGACCAGGACCGAGAACGCTACAACCACATTGCTTACAGTGCTCCGTAGAATCATTTCTTTGAAATTACCGAGAGAATCCACCACTAACGGGGTCTAAAAGCAGGAACGGTGAGGAAACACAACGGCACAAGTATAGACCTGCCATCATGGATGTCAAGCTAGATGGCGCTTATGATTCAGATTAAAATATTCTCCGATGCGTTCCCCACTCAGTAGTCCTTCGAATGGTCCAACAAGTATCAGAAACTCCAGATTTTCTACGTGACGAGTCCTCAGCACATCTTTCACATCCTCAAACAATGCCCAGAAATAAACACCCACAACAGGATGTTTGTGAACCATATATTAATACATAAATGCTTGCAAAAATATTGTCACATTGTGCTGTATGTGGTTGTGGGCTCATCACAATTCGTCTCCCTCGGACTTGTGGGACGTTGGCTAGGTTAGATAGTCGTCATACGTTCAAATTGCTTCCACATTATGATGCTTTTGCTGTTTGTTGCGAAGACTCCAGACAAATTCAGGCTGCTGACGAGCTTGCCCCATTATCCGCCTGTTTATCCGAGAGATTGAGGGGTGCAGAGACCTCAACCATATCACGTCCAGCATCCATGCCCTTGCATTTGCTCATCTTAAGGTGATGGGGGGTCATAATATAATCCCTGTATCAAGCCTTGCTGTGTCGATCAGCACGGCCGCCACAAAGAAGTACCACGCTGGATTCTCTTATGTTCTGAATCTTCGATAATCATGAGTGGACGCACTCTGCCTTACTTTTTGCTGTTAACAACCATGCAGTGTTCTCCCGTAGGAAGACCGCATTCTAATAGAACGGCGACCATTCACATCATTATCTTCGCACACTTACGGCCTGCAGCTCTCCACGAGAACCAGCACGAGAAGAATCTCCCGTGTTTTTCCATCTATAGCACACATCAAGAAGGTATCACCATGACTACCATCTCACTGCATATATGCGACAGACAAGACGTAAGGTGGCTGTGTCCCCGGATTTTCAATTACTCAAAATATACCCTGTGTGCGGGTAAAGGACTTTCCGGTAGTAGGTACTATATACTTTCTCAGAAATCGATACATAGACTTCAGAATCTCGTATCAAGGGAATATCGGCAGTTGTCGGCGATTAATATATTGTATATTACATGTAAATCATGCATGATACGATTTATTATATTGCAATTTATCTCCTACGCTGCAAACCCATATGTATATGTACCTGGTTATAGACCAGTTCCAGAAATCTGGTTATCTTGGAAGAATTTCTATTTAAAAGTTGTCGTGGACATTTTTGATGATCAGTTTGAGAGTCGAAATACGGATTAGCTTTGCAAGCCGTTACTGTCAAGGTGCTCAGTTTGTTGGAGACCTCAACAATTTTCAAACAATGTGGCCCGGAATAGTTTTTCCTTCGGGATTATCGGTTATATTCATCCCATGGACAGAAATGGACCAAGGGAACCGAGAAAGTCTGCATCCAGACGAGCGAGAATTCAGCCAAATCTTCTTTTGATCATCAAGATCCACTGTTCAGTGAACATTTTACCACTTTGCGTGTCATGTCATTTTCTGGTGGAGCTTAGGGATGAAGAGCTCGGTACCAGTCATCTGCCATGAGATGTAATACGTGTATTCTTTTGGGGTAGAAGACTCATGTCATATTCTTTAAGTCGGTAGGGTCTCAGACTCGTCTCGTGCCCCCTAGCTACAGCGTCTTGTGTTACCAGATTTTGTCAACAAATACACAAGGAGGCGAGGAGTAAGATGTGGTCAAAGTATGATAGATCATGGAGATTCCAAAGAAACATCAACCATGCCACAATGCCGAATTCATTGCCAAAGGTCAAGAAGATTCCTATATCAAACGGAATCTATGCCTGTCCTTCCAGTTTTGTTGCCCTCACTTTACTAGCTTCCCTATCAGATTGTAGTGTCTCGATATTTCCCATAGTCCAGCATAACAAAAACATCAAAGTGTTATTGTTATGCTTAAGTTGGGAGCAAACATTAGAAGTTGTCCCAATATATAGGTAGACATTCTTTTCGCTGCCAAAACGGTCTGCCAGCTCTCTCTTCTCGCAAGCTTTGACGAATACACAAGTAATATAGTTACTAGATTGACATATAGGTATATCGTCATCACAAAAGCCATACTTTACTACAGAGACAGGGCGACGGTCCGAAAAAACGTCGCGACCGACATATTGGCCATCCAAAAATGAACAAACTAACTTAAATTAAGGGTAAATTTTAGCGCTTAACGCAGCCGTTATTGACAAGCCCTCAACAGGCCATCGTGACATCGTGGCTTTATTATCTGCACAATGCCATCGCCATCGCCATCTTTACTTTTTCCAGAGATTTCAGATGAGACATTCACTGTGCATAAACTTCATTGTCTCGTGTGTATATTAGGTCAAGTAAACTGGCCTAAACATACCGTGATGTCAACAATACTACTTCGTATTGCGGTAATTAGTAGTGACGTTGTATGGAGCGGGATATACGAGTTTGCACGCGACACGCGATCAAGTTTAGAGTTATCATTGTGGTGGAAAGACGCGATGTTGATTCGAAGATTCTAGTCAAGTCGAGGCTTGAACTCTAGCTTGATTTCATGATATCCCTTTCTTCGGCGGAACACAACGGCCGTTTATCCGGCAGCGATAGCCCTAGTATGAGCTCTTGTTGAGCTGACACTGCAGCTTTTCTTCTAAGCCTGCTGGTTAATCGGATAGAGGTCTTCTTACGGTGGACTAGATAAAAAAATACGAGAAGTGTACGTCCAGGAACTCTTTTCCGTAATGGAGAAAGTTAGAACGACAGACTTTTGAGCGTGAGCTTTGCACTTCTGGTAGCATTCATTTTAGAGTTGAGATTTGATGTGATAGTCGGTCCAAAGGAGAGTGAGTAACGTCATATGACTGATGAGCCTCAAAATCTCGACGGTTGTATCGATCACATTATGTAGAAATATTGCCTGTAAAAGGATATACACTTTCACAGATATTGTAACCCTGTCTTCGACGTTAACTTGATGATTCCTTGGAAAGATCAAGGGTATTCAGAAGCACCCTGAGATGCCATACAGTGGAAGTGTATTCTGAACTACCATATTTATATAGTCCTTCTGACTAGGTATCTGATGGGACAGATTCTAGTATATCGTTAATACACAAAATTCGATGAAATGCACCATGTAATGTAACAATCAATTAGAAGAAAAAGAGTCAGCTTGGAGAATTTTATTTAGTACATGAAAGAAATCGTTAGGGTCTCATTGACAAGTGATTCGAAAGTCCAAATATTCGACTCCTGATACAGGGCTCAACATATAAAAGCAAAGTCACAGTTTGCTCCATGTAATGCATGTCAGAAAACCCACCACAAATACACCCCTCGTTTGATCTCATCCCATTGACTCCCGTTTCCCCGCATCTGAAACCGGACCTCAAAACTTGACATATGCTTATAGATCCCGCCGTAAACCTTGGTACTCCGTAATCAAACCAGCCATCCGCGGCTCAGCCTCCTCAAAACTTGTTTTGCAGTGCCGATTCCATACCAAGCACCGCCTCTGATTGGCAAGCATGGCAGTTTTGCTATCTTTGTTTCATCAATTTTTGTATTACCACAGTAGTTCCTGCTCACTTTTAAGTGTATTGATGGGCTGAAACATCTTTGGTAGAAGGCGGGAGAGGCTTCGAGGTCACTTCGCCCATAGTTATAAAAATAGAATGCCCTGAAATGTGTGATTCTTGTAGGACTTACCAGGTAGTTTTGTACTCATTCTTGCTATTATACTTTTATAAAAAAAGCAATGTTGAGTCATTCACAATATACAGGGCAGTAGTCTCACGTGCAAGAACAGTTTATGTGAATTTGATCAGAAATTGTACATCTATATCTCTGGAGCTGTTTTCACAGGAGAGCTTTTTACATCTGTGATCAAGCACATAAAATTCAAAGACTAGATTGGTATGACTGCAATATGATTCAAATACACATAACCAATATAGCTTCACTCTCCTTATGATCTCAGACATAAGTATAGTAAACTGCATTGGCCTTCACAGAAAGGATTAATCTTAGTGGAAAACATGGCTGTTAAGTGCTGTGATCTACAGTCCAAGCTAACAACTCATGACATACTTCATTTCATTTCATCGTAATTATCTCAACTTTCTCTTTTGCTCGACCGACCCTCACACATTATGAAATCTCATCTTATATACACTTCTATACTCATTCATATTTACAAAGATACCGGCACAGAATATCAAAGCTACCTGGAAACTCAATTATGCAAATACAGAACATATGACTAAGTCATGATTTCGACCATCGGTGGTGATACAATACAGTCGTAACCGAGCATGAACGGAGACGACTTAATCACCAAGCACAAACCTCGAACTTAAACAACACTACGTGGGTACTGCAAGTTGACAGAATGATAAGATGGAAAGGGCGAATTTATGTTCATAAATTGGTATCATTCTTTATGTATTCATTATTGTACGCCATTTTCCTGTATTGTAGTCAAATACAATACATTTCCGTAGACGATGACCATGAGTCGTCCTAATTTTCCTTCATCCGTATATCTATCGGTGATTAATTTATCTTACAAATTTCATCTTGGTATCATCAGTCGACGCCATCAAATTCTTCTTCGGGTTCAATAATATCGTCATCTTCCCCGACGCCCTCATACCCTTCTCCAGTCTCAATATCATCTCCAACAACTGTTCCCTCCTCAATCGCTAAGACCTCTGCTCCACCCTTTGGCAACCCTCTTTCTTCCCTCAACTGTTTTATCTTGGAGTTCGTCATCTCGAAAACATATTGACCCAAATGTTCCACCCCCTCCATAACAGCTTCACCTTGCACAGTCTCTAGGCCCTCCTCACTCGCCAGAATCCTCTGACTTGGCCACATCTCCCCAGTGCTCAAAGTCAGCTTATCTGGTCTCGATAGTAGAATATCGAAGGCCTGCTTTAGCTCGAAACAAGATTCAAAAACATCTCGTCGTCCCAAAATGTAGAGACCGAGACGAGCGCGAGACAGTGCCACCGTAAGACGTCTAATGTCGCGAAGATAGCCGACGCGTGATGTGCGAGTAAGGGAGAGAATAACATCTAGTATCCTGTCAGTGATTTATCGGCAAGAGAATCAGCTTCACGAAACTTACAGTCATTTTGTTCTCCTTGATATTTATCGACCGTTGTGACGATTTTTGGGAGACCAAATAGAGGATTCTTAGCACATCGATGGGATAGGACGTCTTTAATTAGTGCACGCTGACCAGCATATGTGGATAATATACTGATCTTCGAAGCTGGATATCCGAGTAAGCGCATATATTGATAGATAGCAACTGCGTATTCTGCTTCTCCTAGATTCTGAATGAAATGAGGAGTTGGCTCCATTTCACCCTTTCCTTTGTAATCAGAAACTTGAATGAATTGGTAATCGTACTTGAAACCGGCATTTGCGGTTTGATATTCAGGTGCAATTGATACAATTGGCAAGTTACCAAGATTTTGGTAACGCCAGGAATAGAGAGATGCAATCGACGGACGAGCACGACCCTGTTGATCGAGATTGATAGTTGGAACACCTAAGCGAACTAGGCGCGAAAAGAGCGACTGCTCGAGGTTTGCGTAATGACGGAACGCAAGATTTTGAACGACAGGAGAGTTCTGGAAGTGGTCACCGCACAAGACTACACGCTGAAGGGGAGTTCCACCATTTGTTGGCTTCTGCAACGCCATGGGTATAAAGTTTTCGATCTCAGTGATCTGAGCCGCCTCCTCCATAACGACATTGTCATAATGGAAGCCGAGTGAAGATATCTCACGTCTTCTCATAGCTGCGTGCGTGGATGTCATCGCAATGATGCGAGCCTCATTGGTGAGAAGATAATTTGCCTTGTCTCGATCTCGTCGCAGAATTTCAAATGGTCGAACATCTTCAAGTTCAGCGAAAATTTTAGTAACGTGGTTATAACAACCTGTAGCTACATCAATAACAGCATCTTTATCGGCACCAGGAGGGAAAAGAGGCTGAGGAGCATTCGAAAAGTAGTAATGAAACGGAAAAGCAGAGACGATTGACTCTGATGTTGAATCCGGGTCTTTCATAACTTCCTGGAATCTTGTCCATGCTGGCTCAACGTAAACCGAGTTGAAGTACCCCGCAGTCTCCGCTGAGCTTCCATGGGCACCTGGAGCACCGAAATTGGCAGCAAGGCGATCAACCTCCCTAAGATACCCATCTCTATTCTCGAGAAAAGACTCAACACGTCCGTGCTTACTGAAATTCGTTTCAGTGTCTAGTTCCTCCTCACCATGTCCCAACCGCAAAAGGTGGCGTTCGTCAATGTCAAGAGCAACGATCTTCTGGAACAGTTGATTAAGAGCTTGATTACTATGGGCAATAAGTAGAGTGCGCTGATTAGGGAAGTTGTGATATAAGTTGTTGATGATTTGAGTTGCAACATCTGTCTTTCCAGTTCCCGGAGGACCAACAATAACGGTAAGCCCCGGTTGCGTACCGGAGATGATTGCTTCAATTTGAGCAGGCGTGAAACGGACTTGATTCAACTTAGGGGCGTCCATGGGATATGGCCCTGTACTTGGGGGTTTATAAGAGGAAACTTGGATAGCTTGTGGCTCATCTTTTGGTGCAGGCTCTGCTTCCCTGCGCCTCTTTTTCGTTGGTCTTGCTGGCGGCTCAGCAGCTTTTGCCACGGTTTGCAATACGTAGGGTGGCCCGAAACTACCGTCGACGTCATCATTTGGCTCGACCGTCCTACCGGGCAAGCTTTCAATTAGATGTTGCCAGTCAAGAAATGTGTCTCGATAGTCGACTTTTTTGAGTTGGTTTGATAGTCTGGTATAATTGGCCCCTGCGGGATCACCATAGCCTAAAAAGACCTCGTGGAGCCAGGGGGCCAGTGGCACATCAGATAATGTTAAACTTCTGATTGATTCAAGAATCGGTTTGAAATTATTTTCACGCCCTTTTCTACGAACAATGATGTTCATGGTTTCGTAGATGTCAGGCTTGCCTTTGTCGGTGCGATCTTTGTCCTCTTTATACATGGCTGCATCAAGTTTCAATTGCAGTCTCCGCGAGCCAGCGCGAGCATTTCCGTTGACTTGGCCATTATAATTCATCAATGAGCGACCCCTATCATCTTGTACCTGAATGACCTCAGCTGCTCGGAGGTATCTCAGGCCGAGGTTCTGCGCATCTGAAGTTGATACTCCGCCGTTCTCGATCATAGCAGATTCGTCCGTGGCTTTCACAGAGAGCAAGAAGATCACGTCATCAGGCCGCAGCGAATCCCATTCGCGGCGAACATTTTCTGCCATGCGACTTACATCAATCGTGACTTCGGCTCGGACGAGAGCTGGTTTGTCATCTCCTACGAGAGGAGGTACTACTTCAAGAATACTACAAATCGATTAGAGTGGATAGAAATAATGAAATGATGCTAAAACTCACGAAGGTATTGCTATTGGAAGTGCCATCCTGGAAAATCCTTCAAAACTTGTCTGGCCTGTCCTACCGGCGACTGGTCGGAGACGCTTTATTGTGTCCTCTACATCTCGTCTGATCTCATAGAACGATTCGCATCGATGCAAGATAAATGACCGCCACAGAAAATCTCCAACAGTCAGATACTGCAGATTCAGCTTTGGAATAGCGAGAGGCTGTGATCCATCGAATCCATCGTTTCTGAGTAGGGTTCTTTCGAACAGAGTACTTTCTGTTGGAAGAATGCTCAAGTCACGTGCAGTCTCTTGAAATGTCTTGCGCTTTTCATGTGTTGATAGAAGAATTTCCAAGAGAAATTTACGGTCTACTACAACCTTGGTAGAAGATGGATAAGACGTCCGTAAATCAAGAAGCTCGCAAAGCTCTGTCATCTCGGCGTCTGTGAGGGATTCTAAATGACCCTCAAGCTCCACGCGCTTATCAATAGACGAATAATTGGACAAGGCAAGAATAGTCAGCTTTTCCCTGAAATGCTTGAGTGCAGTTCTTTGCAGGGACGCCAGTGTTGCACAATGGCGTTCATATGCTTCCGTGCGACTATGTTGAACGCCTGTATGATCGTTAATTGCAAAATATGTATAATGCTTCAAAAGCGCATATAGATCTCGTAGAAGCCCATTATCCTCTTCATTGAATGCTGGGGATAGTCTGATAGTTGGAAGAACGTGAAGATCTTGTAGAAGTGTGTTCACGTATCTTCTGGTTGGTAACTGACTCTGCAGATCCGACAAAAACTCTATAAACCGTTCGCAATACTGTACATTTTCTGTTTCGTGTATTAGCCAAAAGAAAAAGATCCTAGTGACAGCAAGGGCTTCAACAAACCAGTCCTTATTTTGTCTCCGTAGAGTTGATTGAAAAAATCCAGAATTAGAGTCAAGAGCCAAGATCGCTCAAACCTGAGTCTAGCTTTCGTAGGTTCATCAGAGGCATCATATCGTTTTCCCGCAGCCCTCCAAGCTTTTTTCAATTGTACAGTATGATCGAGTATCCTTTCTCTTTTCTTTTCGCTCGAGATGTTGTGCCAGGTAGATATTGAGACCAAAGGTGCGCATTCTTTCCGAACTATGCCATTGTCTAGTGACTGAAATGCGCTTATTATGAATGACAACAGGTGTGTTCGAATTGTCGCAGAGAGGGTAGTATCCAATGTCATGGACAAGATTCGGCGGAAGAGGGTCGAGAAATCAGATGTATTATCCGCAAAGATATCTATGTTCATCAGCATGCCGAACTAAAGCTTCCTTGATAGTACTTACCCCAAGTTGGCAGATGTTCTCTAGTCCTTACATTCACGATGAGAACTATGAGAAGTATATGGAAGTTTGAAGCATCTTCTGAATAACCCGGCCAAAGATAACTAGCATTGTTGTCAGTAATTGCTACGCCAAAGGTCTGGAAGGATAAATGTACTTCTCAAGAATATGAAGATTTTCCAGCGTCAAAAGGGATCTATAAGAAAACTCTTCCTGCTCTAAAACATCCCATATCTCATTCTTGATAACATCAGGCTTTACCTTAACATTTGCGGACTTCTTCGAAGGTTTCAACCAATATTTTGCGGCAAGTTGCGAAAATGAGCTTTCGTCCTGTGATACCTCCGCAGGTAGCACTCCCATTGTTTCTTCAACAGCCTTCCCCTGGCCTCTTCCTTTCGTCCTCGGGGCCATTGTGATTATTCGTGGTATTGACTGGCAATTCGTATTGCGCGCGTCGGTCGCGTGTAAACACCTTATCGTCCTGATAATTTTTGGAAGCTTGGTGCACCAGTGCTCTTGCACGTGATGACTAAGCAGAGATTCGTCGTATCTAGATTGACGTCGCGATAACATTCACTTCTCGCGACAATTAATTCTGCAACCAACCTTGGACTTGGAAGCCTTTCAAATTACATCTTTTCGTCGGCGCAAGTACGGAAGGAGTTTTTGAATCGACATCGTATCACAACATGGCTGTCAGTATGGAGGGACACGGTCTTCCCATTGTGGAATCTTTTGCGCAATTATTGTTGGAAATGCTTCAGCGGGCTGAACATGTCAAAGAAACACACACCATAGAGTCGCCATTGAGTAAAACGGAACTTGCGAACACATACGAGCGGATCGATCAGATATTCAACGAAGCGGCACCCATAGAAACTAAAAAGCGCAGTCAGTATGCGATCATCGAGACCGCTGTTCGAGACACTTTCAACAATTTACTGGTAAGGCATGCACCAGTACGAGTCGTAGATACCCTCTGACGACCCATAGGCCTCTATATCTATTGAAACTTCCTCCTCCTCCAGGTTGTGGAACCTCCTCGATATTATCTCCATTTTGTCTGACGATGAACAATGCGAACCTGCCCTTCTATTTTGGCTCGTTGAAGAGTTACTGGATAGTCAGACTATTGCGGGATGCCGGAGAATATTCGATTATCTTGAGTCACGACGTGAGAAAATCACTGCAAAGCATTTCAACCAGAAGAACTTGGTTATCTTGAGAAGCTGCAACGAGCTTTTGCGGCGACTTTCCAGAGCAGAGGATACCGCATTCTGCGGTCGCGTTTTCATTTTCATGTTCCAGAGCTTTCCCCTTGGCGACAAGAGTTCTGTGAATCTACGCGGTGAATTCCATGTCGAAAATGTCACATCTTTCGATACCCTACCGTCTAATCCAGCGGATGTCGAGAAGATGGAAGTGGATTCGGACAGCAATGCAAAGGAAACTCCACCAGCCTCTAAGCCAGCATCAATTGGACGGACGAGCACTGCGAGAGGCTCTGAAGATATCAACGGTTCAGGCAAGGATTTAGCATCATCAAAACGTGAACCGCCGATGAAGCCCGATGAGTTATACCCAATATTCTGGTCATTACAGCAAAGTTTCAGCCAACCGAAAAAATTGTTCAACTCTGAGAACTTTGCCGAGTTCAAAAAAGGGCTGGAAGCTACAATAGCAACTTTCAAATCGGTACACCATGAAACTGCAGGGCGTCAGACGGCAAGAGTAGCAGAGGATAGTAAGAGGGGAACAAAAAGAAAGCGCAGTCAAGGAGACGACGACCTGGCTAATTCCTTCAATCCTAAATATCTTACAAGTAGAGACTTATTCGAATTAGAGGTATGCTATCTCTTAACATCCACAAATTGTTATCACGACGCTAACTCAATATTGCTAGATTAGTGATTTATCATTTAGAAGGCATATACTTGTTCAAATTCTGATAATAATGGATTTCCTTCTTTCATTAAGCGCCAAAGCGAAAGAGAAACTTTCAAAAGCTTTACCGGATAACCTTAATAGATCAGTTACTTATGCAGACCAGACGCTTAGTGAAGAAGATGTAAGTAATCCCTTTTCTGGACGCGTCTTTTGGTAGGTATTAACTAACAATCTATAGACGAAATGGTCATTAGATATGAAAAAATCGATTGCAGAATATCTGAAGAAGGGCGCGGACGGTGCCTTTTTTTACCGTATGGTTGAGACAGTTCTGTCAAGAGATAAGAACTGGGTTCGTTGGAAGGTTGAAAATTGCCCTTCTATTGCTAGGCCAGCTGTTTCACCTCACGATTATATCACCGCTAAAGCGTCGGCTCGCAGAGCGACGACTAATAAACGATTACGTCCTAATCCTTTAGGGTCTTTGGATCTCAAATTCCTTGCGGAAAGCGACCTACAGAATGGTTTGGAGAGGTTGAAGAAACCAGAACGTTACCAAATTCCTTCCATAAAGAGCTTTAAGAATAAAATCGAGCTGGACGACATGGATATCGACATGGCTCGAGACGAAGAATCAAAAAATATGGCTATAGAAGCTAAAGCGAGCAAGTGTTGGAGAGCACTACGAATCGCTGGTGGAAGCAAGCTTGCTGCTTTTGATAAAATCGAAAAATCGGACAGCATTGACGAAATCTTTAAGGATGATGTCAAACCCGAAGATCTTGTCGCCCCTGGCGATGAAGATGCGCTGGAAAGTGGGGAACAGAAAAGTGAGGAGGGAAATGATGCGGCAAAATTACCACCGCCGGAAAATGAGGATGTTGATATGGAGAATAAGAAGAAAGAACAACCAGATGTTCCAACGGCGTCCGCTACGGAAATAGAGACATGAGGTTGAAGATGGAAATGACAAGGGTGGCTCAAGGTTGAAGATCAGCATGGCATGGATGATACAAAAACGCTTGGTCATCTGCAAAAGAATATGGTGTGACGGAATCCACGTCATTGAAAACTGTACTTTTAAATGTACTATATAATACCCCCTTTATATCGCGCAGATATACTATGTACCATAGCGAAGCTTGGTACAACATTACATTACTATGAACCATTTTCAACCACAGAAAAGACAAGATAATACATTGGTATTACTCCGAGGCGAAATTCATGAGTGCAATGCTTCAAAAAGAATGCTTAAGTTGGGCATTTGATCGTCAAATTTGCTGAGAGTGCCTCGTGATGGAATATTTGAATTAAAAAGCCAAGTGAGAAGAGCAGTGTTTATTCTTTGCTATTAGAATACAATGAAAGACTCAACGAGTGATAGGATACGCTATTACTTATTGATGATAACAAAACAGACATCATTCCAATGTTCTATTCCAGATTTAACAACCACCGAAGGAAAAGCAAAAGTAGAAGCGAGAGTAAAAGGAGGGGTTCGCGAGGCGGAGTTGAGGCTTTCCACCATGCGATTTCTGTGAAGTCTGGGGAGTGTTGAATTGGGAGCACATTAAAATTCCATTATGGTCTTGCATTTCACGGTAACATGCGTGTTAGTTAGATTGATTTCTGTATAAGGAAAACGCTTCCAAGTGTAGAAGATTTACTTGAGGCTTGGTGTACTCGATGGGATACATGATTGGTAGATGTTGATTGGTTCTTGGTAAATTTTGGGTGGGCTCAGTTGCTGCAGATTTATGGATTTTGAGATGTAGACTTTTGAATCTACCTTTCAATTGAGCAAGGAAGCAGGATTGCGGTGGTTGCTTTTTTGTTTATGACTTTGCAAAATCAGATATTGCATGCGCGAATGCGCAAACTTGTCTTGAGGATGTGTATAGACAGACTATTATAGCAATAAGAAATCAAATAATGCGTCGTCGGAAAATTATGCGGGTTGAGTGAAGAAGAGGGATGGGGTAGTATAATCATGCCTGATAGCTATGATAGTTCATGAACCTTTTGCACAAGTTGGTATTTTAGATAGAGGACTAGTATCAGCTACCTCAGTATCCTCACTATTCAACATAATAATTCATGTTGGTGCAATAGGATATAGCATCAATAGATGACTAATTGGTATTGTTATTTTGGTATTGTGCTAAATCCCGTTGTGCTACTTCTATGCAGTACGTGCGATCGCGAAACTACACGCAATCATATTCCATGTGCAGATGATGAAACCCACCGATTCCCGGATCCTTTACCCTCTTGAGCTAATGTAAGATTCTTCCTTCATTTCCTTGAGCTTCAAGTTGTATATAGAAAATGTAATCCTGGAATTCTCTTAGTTCCTTAGACTCTCTGAGTATTAGCGAATACTTCTTCCACGAGTTGTCACCCATGACTCCTGAGGTCCTATTCTTCTGTTCACTATCAGTACATGTATTCATTTTCATTCGAAAATCTTTCTAATCTCATCCAAACCCTCTTTTCCAGCAAGTACACTCCACCATTTACTCGTATTGCTATTTGTATCAAAGGCACCCCGTCTTGAAGTGGACTTTGAATGATCGTCATTGCGGATCACAACTAAGTACCGTGGGAATTTTGGACCAGAGAAACCAGTAATTATGGAGCAAGAAGGACGCAGTTTCCATGCTCTGTAAGCGAAGTTCTTGCGTGGGAGTGAGTTTGAATTGGATTTGGTAGCTGTGGATGGAGATTTGGATGAGGGAGAGAATGAGAGTGGGGCTGATGATGATGAGCGAATGATAGATGAGGATTGTACGGGTAGAGGTGAGTAGGCTTGATGATTAAAGAAAAGCAGTTGAGATTTTGGTATAGGGTTTGGCTTCCTGATATCAGTAATCATTGGAACTAGAGAGCTTGAAGCTGTCTCAGTAAAAGCTGGTGTATGAAGCTTATGTTCGGGTAACGATGGCGGTGAGGGTGCAGGAGGCCTGTAGGTACGGTCGCCGAATGGATCAAGTTGAGATTGTAAATTCGTGGATCCCTTGGAGAGAGAGATGCTTGGACTTGTATCTCGGCGAACAAAGGGTCGTAGGCTAGTCCTAAGGGGAACTGATGATGATGATAATGATGCTGATTTAGGAGGAGATGGATAGGCCTCAGAAGATTGAGATGGCATTAAGTCATTATTCTCAAGATCGCTGGCGAACTTACGTGAATCGTGAGTAAAAGAAGTATCGCTACAGAGAGGGTCAGTGGATTGGTTTTGGGAAGTCGGCGAAGTAAAGGCTGGAGAAGGAGGTGTCGGCTTCAGAATAGAGCTTATGCGTAATCTCTTTGTGGATGAATCGAGCTCATTCATTGCTAGTAATGCAGGCAACGTAGACTGGTGAATTTCTACGGGGATATGGGTGGAGATATGAGATGATAGGCGTTTCAGACTGGGAATGTGAGTCCGACCACTTTCATTGGTTGGCGCTGGTGAATTTGGGTTCGGAGCTGATGCCATAGTGGCACTAGGATACAAGCTTTTCGAGTCGAGAAATCGATTGAGACTGGCAAGTATAGTTACAGCGGTATGTTCCAATGCACTGAGGTCAGGCGATGCTGTGGTCCTTGAAATGGACCGAGGCAAAGTCAAAGGTGATGAAGCCATGTAGTTTGGATGATACTGAGAATACGCCGCGCCTCTTCCTTCAATCGCTGGCAGTTTGCGTCTCGCTCTGAATTGCATTGTATCTGATGTTCCTTTGTTACCAACAAATTCAAAACTTCTGACAGCTTGTTCAATTTCCTCAAGTTTCACAGGTGTATTAAGCAAAGAATTCTGTAGAGAGTCAACATTGGTTCGATAAAGAATATGACGACGAGAGTTTAGAATGTTGAGGATGTCATGACTGTATGGAACATTCCTAATCAAAGGTGACATTTCTTCCCGACCTTCGTCTTTAGATTCGTATTCCTCTTCGTTCTGGGAATAGGCAGTCAAGTCGATATCACTCTCCTCTATCTCGTTGGAAGCAGACTGAAACTCCTGTGCACTGGGTCGCTGATCCATGATATATGAAATACTCATTATCTTTGCATTCTTATTGTCCTTTGTTTTGATCAACGGGTTCTCTTTCAGTCTCAACAACTTTGAGCCATTGGCTATGATAATCGGATTTGAAGCATGAGAGCCCAAGGTGCTGGTGTTCGAATCTTTCAGATGGCGAGTGGAATTAATAGCCTGGAGTCTTCTATTGGCAAATTTACGGGCTTCGAGCCTTACATTCCAGTTGTATTTTGAGGTTTGATTTTTCCCTGGTCGTAAAGCTTCCGGTGTCCGGATTTTTGATTTGTAAACAGGTCTTTGAAACGGCGGCGATCGTGGTCGTGATTGAGCCGCAGAGCTTCGGACAGGTACTTTCTTGCCTGGTGGTCGTTGTGATGGAGGTAGAGTGCGAGGGCTATTATTCTGAGGAGGAACTGGTTTCTTCTTTCTGATGGGTATAAGAATTTGGCCATCTGTATTAGGCACGGCCTCATAGGTAGTCATGATTATGTATGATGAAGATATCGTTTTGATGTTCTGTGCAATGATAATGTTGTTTAATGTTGAAATGGAGAATGGAATGAAAAGAGAAACGATGAAAGCTTATATAGCTGCGTCATTATCTGTGTGTGTGATTCATGAGGGAGGCGTTGAGTCGGGTGTGAATACTCTTGCGTAGTGGTGAAAATCGTTGTCGATGTTAGTATTCACGATGGATGCTCTCAGATATTTGCTTGCATCAAGTCATCAAATCGTTCATGTATACAATGTCTGTGAATCATAAAATAAATGAAATTGTTGATATGGGGTATGTTTGCATTGAGTCATAAACCCGCTTGTCGGCTGTTCGATGATCTCGAAGCCATTGATTGCAAATAACTGTAAGTGCGAAGTAATCATCATCCCGATTAACATTGGAAAATTATCCTATAAGATGGTTCTGAATGATGAACCTTATATAAATAACAGTAGTAGTGTACATGAATCCATAATCATTCTACTTAGTGATTTTCCCCACGCATCTCTACTTTTGCTTCTAGTCGACTCCTCAATAAATGCGCTTCATTTTTTTTCGAGAAACTTCGAGTCCTCAAGCTTCAACTGATCTATTCGGGAATCCTGTTCTTGCTTCACTACTGGCTCTTTCAGCTTTCTTTTACGCCGCTGCTCTACATGTACTCCATTTGATAATCTTCCAGTGCATGACTCATTTTCCCTTGTGGTCCATACCATTCTTTGGCGAGGCTTGCACGATTCCATATTACTTTGATTGGTGGCTGTGGCCGTACCTGATCTTGAGCTTGAATCCCTTTAGGGAAGCGCAGCGGAAGCATGCTTTCCAGCCAGGCCTGTAGGTAGCCCCAACTATTGCCCCAGTCTATGTTCGACAAAATATAGTATCTTTCATCTATTTGTAGAATGAAGGCGGATGTAGTTCTTGGGAGGCCACCTTTCACGATTGATCACTTGCTTTCTGAGCTGGCTTTAATTCGATTTCAGGTCAGTAATTGACAATCATGGAGATTGATCCACCTGATTCGAAAAAATCACACTTGTTCTCCTTGACAATGTTCAATGTAGTCCTTGATTGCAGTCTAAATAGCTAACTTCGACGCGAAATATGATATAGCAGTGCCGACTAAAATCACAACTGCAGCAATGGTTCCTTGCTTTGTCTCAAGTTATGAGATGCTCGAAGAATCTCTTCAGAAGACCGTTCATCCAAGAAGGGGAAGCAAGTGTGAACAGGTTGATGTGAGAGGAATGGCCAGCTCGAGTGAATTGATTGCTAACTGCAGCAGGCTGCTATGCTTGCGGGGTTCGTTGTCCTATTGGAAATTGAGCTGGAGCTTGGCCTTGACATTGCACGCTTGTGGGTAAGGGCGATATAGAAGGGATTTTCTGAGATCCTGACGCAACTGATGGACCGCTGGTATTTTACGCTGAGTTGGAAAGGTTTGGAGTGATAAAGTTGGCGACATATTGTTTGAACGTTCAGATCAGATATAGACTAAAGGGTGTAGTCTCCTTCCAACACTCGAGGGAAACATTGATCATCTGTGCGGCCCGTCACACAGCACAGGAACAGATTCTTCAATCGTACACAGCCTTGTTGCACGTTACAGCTCCGTTGAATCAAATTGTGTGAGATACTTGGGTATTGTTGTTCAAACATGTTTCTCTACTCTTTGAAAAGGGATCGAGCAGTTGCAATGGAAAAAGATGCAGATTACCTGTCGTTCTATTCAAAGTATAAATGTAAAAATGCTAATACTAACAGTCATCTCAGACTTGACAGAAGAAAACACATTGAAAATTTGAGACTTTGTGTCATCCAAAGGTCAGGAGGCACATAACATGTACTTCTCCAAGCTTTTGCGGTGATGATCATGAAGTGATTGACAAATTGCTTATGTCTCAGTTCGTCGATGGGGAGTGTTGATTCTTTTCCTAGCCCCCAGTTGTATATTCTCTGTTTACAGTCGGGATGATGAATTGTCATCGACGCTCAATACATACAGATTGTACCCATACTTGGCGGGTCCTGATATGAGTGGTGAGGTTCAAGAATCGGTGAATACGAGCTGAGATATACCGATTAGAAAGCCCCAAAAGTCACGAAAGGCGTGTAAATGAACAGCACTGGGAGGCCAAACCAAACATACTCCTTTTGGTTGTGAAAAAGTCCAGTCATTTGATTGGAATTGCACGAAAAAAACAATATAAACATAATAACAAAGTTTGGAGATCAGATCCAAGGAAATTTGACATTGTGCTTCGTTAGCGGTACAAATCCCGTGCTCTCAATCACATCGTATCGTATCGCGCCACAGAGCAATCCATTTTTCTCCATTGCCCAGCGCAATCATGACCTATCCTCCTCTGCAACTCCACTCTCATCCTCATCCTACATATCTTCGTAGGAAGAATAATGGATTCTGGCTCCGAAAATCGAGGTCTCGACCTTGAGAAGGAGTTGACATGTTCTGTAAGTCGAGAATTATCAAAGTTACCAAATCCTAAAAACAGACCTTACCCCGCAAAACTCTATAGGGCTGTGCTTGAAGCCGCAGTTGCATCTCGAGGGATAGAGTATTAATTTTGACTGGTCATAGATTTGCACAGAGGTTTTATATCAGCCCTTAACATTACTCGACTGTTTACATACCTTTTGCGGCTCTTGTCTTAAAGAATGGTTTTCCTGGCAGCTCGTCTCCGTAAATAATGCACAAACACCTATTCCATCCGGTGGTACGCCATATACATGCCCATCATGTCGCGCACCAGTTCGAGATACGAAGCACAGCTCTACAATAGCGACACTACTCGAGATGTTCCTGGCGCGAAGTCCGGAGAAGGGTAGAACCGCTGACGAGAAGGAGGAAGTTGCTGCGAAATACAAATCTGGGGATGAAGTGTTACCGAAATGGGAGCAGAGAGACAGAAGTTCAAGGGAGAGACGCTTGGAGGATGAGGATCGAAGGTTGATGGAAGAAGTAAGAGATCTAAGCTTGAGGGAAGTGGGTGTAGAAAGTTCAGAGGCAAGGAGGGAAAGAAGGAGACGAGAACGAGATGGAGAACGATCGCATAGTTCGAGACATCATCCGAGTCGTGATCATAGTAGGAATACAGATGACGCTGATCGACGACGGCGAAGGGAGGAGCATCATGAAAGGAGAAGAGCTCGACAAGGAACCTCTGCGTTGAGGCCAGAGCCCGACCGCAGCGACTCTGAAGGCCGACGAAGGGGATACAGTGAGACTGAATCGATAAGGAGACATGAAGAAACCAGCCGGTCAGCGGCGCGACAGATCGAACATCAATCATCCTTACGGTCACTAATTAGCTCTTCTGATATAGATTCTAGAGAGATGGAAGAAGAGATTCTACGACAAATTAGGGAGGAAGGATTACTGGACGGAATTGACCTTGAGAATATCGATGTTAATCAGGAGGATCAGATTAGTGAGAGAATAGCAGAAGCTTTTAGGCGGAGACAAGAAGAGAGATCGAGACCCGAATCATCTAGAAGAAGCGAGAGTGATACGGCGGACAGACGAAGACGGTCTCCTCGAGCTTCACTCACAGATTCTGGGAGAGAAACCTCTGGCGATGATGCTCCAAGAACTACAAGACGACGCAGAAATCAATCATCCTCCCCGAGATCAGGTAGTTTAAGTAATGAACAAAGCAGGCCACCGCCGTCTATAAGCGCCGTACACGCAAGTCACCTAGATGTTGGTCTAAACTCTGGAGGACGGAGAAGACAGAGAACTTTAAGCGCACCGCGAAGCTCAACAGCACCTGGCCCGGTAATTACGCCCGAAACAAGACCTGCCGCTCGGTCGCAGACGGATTTGAGCACTATACCTCGGACCTCTTTTGTGCAAACATCTCAACCCTTTAGGGCCCATGCGAGGAGGAGCACTGACTCCAATGTGCGACGATTGAGTGAATCATCAACAATTAGGGAACCGCAACCACAAACAGGCTCCACGACAAGAACATCTAATAGTACTTTAGTTGCGTCTCCTTCAGAATCGACACCGAGAACATCAAGTAACAGCTTGCTAGAAAGATCACATTCAGACGATATGCCTGAATTACCTGATATACCTGCTATGCCTGCTCCATTGAGCATTCGTGCTAATGCCCCATCAGATATTTTCGTGGCCTCTGCTGTTCCTGCATCTGTCCCATACATGGATGAATCATTGGTTCCTGCACCGCTTTCACCACACACTCCTACTCATCTAGCCCTCTTCGATAAAGCTGCTGCACTAGCAAGTGGTAGCAGACCAAGTTCTTCTCATTCTGTGGGGTCTAGACCACGAACACAGCTTTATCCCGAACCTTCAATATTATGTAGGAGATGTCAAAAAACTCACATTGAATATGAAGTGCACTATAATTGCTCAACTTGCTTGCGTGGCAATTACAACATCTGTCTCTCATGCTATCGTTCCGGTGCAGGATGTCTACATTGGTTTGGATTTGGCTATTCAGCATGGTCAAATTGGGAGATTCAAATGCAAGCCGGAAAAATACCACAAGGTGCAGATAGACCACATATGCTTACAGCCAATCGTTACCTGGCACCTAAAATGGCTGCTGGTGGCGCGGACGGTCGGAAAACTCTTACTACGGAAGATCCTCAGAAACGTCTTCAAAGTGGAGCATTCTGTGCAAGTTGCTTAGCATGGACAAATGAATGTTACTGGCGTTGCGACATATGCAATCATGGTGATTGGGGATTCTGCAATCTTTGTGTCAATCAAGGCAGATCATGTACACATTCTCTTCTACCGCTGACTTATAAACCATCGGAATCATACACACCTCCATTGTCTCCGATGCACGATCAACACCTTCCACCATCGGCAACTATCTTACAAGGACCTGGTGTTGCAGACGTGGGTAATTTCAAACCACTCACCTTCTCAACCAACTGTGATATCTGTCGATATCCCATCCAACCCTCCTCCACTCGCTATCATTGCTACTCATGTACTAGCGCTGTACCAGACACTCAACCTGGAGATTACGATATCTGCACAACCTGCTACCCCAAACTCGTCACATCTCGTCGGATCAGTGTCGAGAATGGTCACAATGGGTGGCGACGTTGTTTACAAGGTCACCGTATGGTTATCGTAGGGTTTGAAGATGATCGCGGGGGCCAACGTAGAGTAATAGTTCAGGATCTGGTTGGAGGTCACAGTCTTGATATCGAACCCATGCTTTACCCCTCAGCTGATCATACAGCACCCGAACTACAAAAATGGAGCTGGGGTCAAGATAATGATACTTTTGTTCGACTTGTCACCACGGATCCATCGAAAGTTGCACCGACATCAGTTCCTGGACTGATCATTGAGAGATCATTCCCACCTGATGGCGGAATCGGAATGTCGACTTTAGCGATTTGGAGTTGGTGGCCTGCAGAAGGTGCGAGTGATGAATTAATGTTTCCAAAGGGGGCAGAGGTAAGGGAGTGTAAGGATGTTAATGGAGATTGGTTTTGGGGATGCTATATGGGCGCGAAGGGGTTGTTTCCTGCGCCATACGTGAGGGTCTTAGAAGATGGGATCGCTGGAATTTAAGGACAGGCTGAAATATAGGCGGCATTGTGTTTTTATCTGGGATATTTGCATATATCATTTTGGCTAGGAATTATTTTTGGGGGTTTGAAGAGAGATATGAGGTTTAATGATATGGATGATCTATGAGATTTATTGATAATTTGATGGGAGGAAAATGTGGAATGCCAAGTATATATTCACAATCAGTATGAGCTTAGCAAAGTTAGAAATCGATCTTGAACCATTCAATAAGAGGATCTCATTAATTCTGTACTAGATTTCTTTCATCTGATCCCTCGGACACCCCCAGACTGGAACAGCTAAAGCCAGAGCTCTTCAATAAGTCAAAACTCTATACACAAATCTCGTCCACCACCGCGCAATCAACCCGAAGATAACTACTCTCCCAACTCCTCTTTCCTCCCAACGCCCTCATCACCCCCTCACTTCCCGCATTCCCTTCCTTTACATCTGAATGTATAAAACCACTTGCCCCATTAAACCCCAAATCTGCAAATTCTCCCAGTCCAAAACGACGAAGGAGTTCCCGGGCAACATAGGTAGCGAGACCCAGACCACGGTGCGAAGGAAGTACATAAAGGGTTGCCAGCGTGCCGTCGATTCCTATGAAAGCCCAGGCTACCATTTCGGATTTGGGGGTGAGGAGACAGAGAGAGGGTTGTGTGAGCAGGGTGGACGGTTCGCGGGGGATGCTGGAGGTGGAGGTTACGAGGTTGAGCTGGGAGGCTGGCACACGGGAGCTGGTGAGGGAGGCTGGGGGTGGGATTGCTGAGAGTTTGGGAGTGAGCGCTGTGGAGATAAGGTAAAGGTTCCAGCGGGTGTGGTAGGGGATTAGGGGTGCGGATACGGATTTTTGGGATGAGAATGTTATTAGAGTGTTTGTGATAATTTCGTGTACACATGCGAATCGGAGGATAGGATCGAAGGGGAATCCGGGAGCGTTAGAGATATCGGTATTTTTCAAGAATACGAGGGCGGTTTTGAGATGTGTGGAAAGAAGAGATGTGTATTTGTTGGAGAGAGGTTGTGCGTAGGAAGGCGTGATGAGAGGGTTGAAAATCCAGATCTGAGATTCGGTCTTGCGGGATCGATCGGAGAAGATGATGGTGTAGATTTCGGGAATTGAAGCGTGTGGAGGAAAGGTGGCGGCAAAGAGACAGTGTCTAGAGGGTGTGTTATGAGGAGCGAGCATTCGATTGTATATGGGATTACTGTATGGAAGGTTTTCGTAGAGGCTTGGAATTAGAGTTTCGGAGATGGTTTCTTGGGGGTGCATGTAGAATTTGAGTTCCTCAGTCGAGGAGGAGGAAGTTGATGTGGTCATTGTACCCCTTTTACTCTCGGCAATTTCTTGGGAAAACTTTCGGAGGTTTACAGTCTTGTCGCTCCTTGTGTCCCTGTTGAATGGTCTGGAATTGTGAATATCTCACTATCACTTCCCAACTCAATACTCACGAGACGAAGTATATCTTGTCGTGATGTGACTTGGGTAATTTTCAGCTGGCGATAGTTAATGATCGAACAGCCAGCTAGCGAGTATATTCGTAATGGATACACAAGGACCAAATTATAGGAACAAAAATCAAAGCAGTTGTTCAGAAGGAAAGGTTAACAGAAAAACAGAAACTCTTTCCAAAAATACCTGTATCAAGTACTTCTTTTTATATGGAATGCCCTCTAGTATCTACACATTGAGTCATCGCTGGAGATCCACACCCCAGATAACGAAAATGAGGGGTTTGTGGTAGATCAATAATTTTAGGAACCCCCTGCATGTCAAAATCGAAAGCTCGGGATCGACCACTGATCTACTACTTAATAGACGTTCTAGACAAAATAGAGAGAAAGTGCGAGATGATGCGTAGATGGTAGACAATGATGACATGCATACTTACATGAAATCGGAGAGATGCTGAGAATTCTCAGTGAGTTTAGGTTTCGAATTTTTCTTTCGAATTTTGTCTAGTCCTGCATCTTAATAGTTTGAGAACTCGAAATATTTATGTAGCACCACTTGTATCTCAATGTCTTATAGAACTCAATCGGTATTGAGGTTTATTGGAAGCCCAATACTATTTTCCAGTAGAAAAAGGACGAGGTGGTCACACGATATGCCTTAGAGGTCCTTCTTGTTGAAGATAGAGTCATAGGGGTGCTGATTTGTTCATCTTAGGGTGGCATCAAGAAATTGAGCGGCAAAAAGGCGGGTTAGTCATGTGACTATGACTGCATATTGATATAGTTGCACCTCAATGATCACTAGAAGTGGTTGAATGTAAATTGAATCAGAACTTCAACGACACAACTAACAATGATCTTAAAATCAGCTCTCCTTCGATTTCTTATTGAGTCTCCCAGTCTCTTTACTTACTCGCAGGAAACTTTACCGAAACGAACCCACTATAGAATCTACAGAAAAAAAATGAAAAGATCACACAAAGCAGAAGGTATGCTCCACCCTGCCACGAGCACAAGCGTCATTGATCCCAAGTCCAGCTTGCCAACGCTCTGCAAAGTACTTGTAATTAATGGATCGAAAGTCTAGCTGATCAGTGGGTTCAGTTGATCCATCAGATAAGTTGACCAGACTCAGTCGGCCAGGAGACTCGAGTGCTCAGAAATTGAAGATGGGGCTTCCAGTTCCCCGATCGCTTAGTTGAGAAGGGTTCAGGGACAAATGGATATGCGTGTGAGCAGAGCGCCGAAAGTGTTGACGGCCTTGTTCAAGAGGGAGAAAATCATGATGGCTGTGAAGCAGGTGGGTGAGATTATGAGAAATTGTTGTGCGGAGAATGAAAGATATGCATTTAAGGGCGTGAAAAGGTAGACGAGGAAGTTTTCGGTGCTGTGGAGAAGTGATGCTAAAATCGTGGTGGTGGACATGTTTTCTACTTGGTGGGATGGATTCTCGTTTGCTGTTTGTTGATGTTTTGATGAACTGTTGGATAGTTTGAGTGTGATCAAGTTGATTCCTGGCTTGATGAGATTTCATAAGGAAATTGTATCTAGAAGTTGAAACATCAATAAATAACAAAGAAGTTCTACTAGTGAAACTGTTTACTTGTTAAAGACTTCGCAAGCTATAAAAAATCTTGTTCGTTGCCATACGCATTAGATATAGATACTTATGTGCGGTATGAAGTTCTGGGGAGGTGAAGTGATTGTATGGCTATGGTCAGTATCGTTGACAGTAGACTATACCCTTGAATCCAAAAGATCAGAGATTCGGCATTTCGAGAGCATCAGCGACAAAAACCGAAGTTTTGCATGATTTCTGGTGTTGAAATCTTGTTATTACTGAATTCTAGTCTTCAACTGGTTTGTCATATCTAGTACTTATACGAGAAGGGATTCACATTTTTTTGTGTGAATCCCAAAAACCCCAGCTCAAATCCTCCAACTCCCAACACATGAACATATAACCCCAAACAGACCCGCCACCCACATCAAAGCATCTCCATGAATTCGGCTGTTGGCTTGACCGTCTACCTTACTACTAAGAACCTATCCCGTTCCGAAAACGGCACCCAGTGACGAGGTGCTTTGATACCACTATTTTTTCGCCTAACAACTCTATAACATTCTTTTGAATTTCATTCTTCATCTTAAAGACTGTATTTACTTACTCAAGATCTTGATTGAGGATCTTGATATAAATCACATGGCTTTTTTTCTCTCCTTCTTTCGATTTCTGTGGAGCTCCAACGTATAGTGAAATTAGGGGGGGTTTTTCACTCTCGAATTGTTCTTTTGATCTTGGTGGGAATTGAATGTGTAGTGAATCTCTCTTTAACTCTTCCCATTCCTTCTTCTCTCATCAAAATTTCTCTCTCCGATCCTCTTTCTCTAAAGCGAGAACCGCACATACACAGCTACGAGAAGACTTTCCAATTAAAAACCTTCCTCGCTTTTCGACTCGACTTCCGCAAATCACAATCCAATACAGCAAGTAACAACAACAGATCCGGCACCATCTTCTTCTACAGTGACATCAACATCAAGATAAGACGACGCAATCCCATCATTACTTGACACTTCGATGATAATCGTCATTCTAGCTCAAACTACAAGCATACCATAAAAACATAGGTAGGATAGTTTATCTACCAATCTATCTGCCTCCCTACCTACCTAATAATCCATCTAGATAGATAGATAGCTATAAACGCAACGCCAGTATCAACACAAACCACGTGCAATGCCAAAACATCAACCATGAACAACAAAGCAGAAGCAAAAACAAAAGAAAAAGGAATCCTCATAAAAAGTGGCTCAAAGCTTCCCAAGTCCTCGCAATTCTTAACACTTAACAAGAGAATCAATACATCAATCTCCACCATATCCGCATTAATATCCAAGCCCTCCCCTCTTCAATTTGGCTCTCGGTGTCCACATTATCCACATTATTTACCCACATCTCGTATGCCCTACTCAGATATTCCCAGACACCTATTACCGCCTCTCCCAACATCTCCCTTTCCATCTAGATCTACTCTCCTATTCTCAAATCGGTAATTCTGATTCCAAATCGCGACTCTTCAATCCGCACCAAATTACATCTCCTCCCTCTACACTTGACTTCCACGCCCCTATATCTCCCTATTCCCTTCACAGCTCCCTCCAAACCACCAACATCTATCCCCTTCTTCCTCGATCTTTCATCATTCCCATCACCACCCCATCTCCGCACCAACAAACCGCCAACACAAACCCCACAAATCCCCCGTCTGTACCTTGATCTTCCCCTCTTCCTCTCGCACCTCATCCACCATTGTTTTCTTGCCACGTCCAAGTCTCTCAAATTTTCGTTTTCTCTCTCTGTTCCGGTACTCTCCCTATTTAGACTTCTCCTACAAAAGATAATGCCACCAGTCACTCTTTGTCTCGAAGTGGAAGTTGACGTCGGTACAGCATGGCCACAGCCAAGATACCTGTATTGTGTTTCAACACACATCCCTCTTCTGATCTCGGTGTTGTTCGCGGGCTATGGGTCGTGAATAGTGGTGCAGATAGTGTCGTGATGTTATATGATTATGAAATGATATAGTATGTATATATATGATGTATGGAGTCGCAAAGCTGCGCATCAGTCATTATCATCACCGATGTATAATATGTCTCGGGTCCTCGTAGAGTTGTTCGTGTATCAAATCTTCCGAGTGTAAGGCAGCGATAACGATCGATCAGGTTGATGATGAAATGGTTGCCTATCCTATTGCCTAAATTTCCTTCATCGAGTCTTAGTCACATTTCTCCTCTTTCAACTATCTCCTCAAATCTCCTCCACTAGTAAGCTATACAGCGGACCTGTACATGTGGCGATGAAAATTCAATTAAAGTATATTGTTCATGTAATGACAATAAAAGAAAAAAAATGAAATTGAAACGACGGGAAGATCTCTTATATATTCATTCCCTCAGAGCTTTCGGTGAATCACTGCACTTACATCATTTTCAAATATTTACTACTCGCTGTCCCAAGGCATACATTATGACTCGAACGATGAAGCCTTCGCCCATGTTCTAATGAGCCACCAATAATCAGTATTGATGATTAATAAGTAGCCAATCAACTCAATCTCCGTATTTTCCAGCAGGAATACCTTTAGTGAATGGACAGAAATAAAAGCAAGACAAAACATTGATGATACGAAATATGAATGACGTTAAATAAGAACGCTACTCAACAACGACAACATTCAGATCGACAAAAAGAGCCTATAAATAAAATCTCAGTGACAGAAATAATTAGTAAGCATGCATTCAAAATAAGGATAACTTGGAAAACACAATTTACATAATCAACAATAGTGAATGACGCTCCGCTGGCCCTCCGGGGGCCATTGCCATGGAAGCCACCGAAATCGTATCGGAATGGACGGAGAGGAAGAAAGCAAACAATAAGAGCACTACATAGTTCCAAATACTCAACACCTGACACTGCTACACGAGGATGGATACGTATCATCCGAATGCCAAAAAAGGGCAAATCTTTAAACAGCTGAAAACGAAAAATGCTAAACAAGAAAGACGCTAATGAGTATCCAAGTAAGAACAATACCACACAAGCATTTAGGCATACAAGAACCACCCCACCGGCCAAATGATAATGGCCAATGATTTACGTCCAACATGTGTGATATGTATCAAAAGCAAGTAATACTTGCAGAAAGTACGTAGTAAACAAAACTACCCTCAAGCCAAGATCCAAGAAGAATCTCAGCCCAGATATAACCTGAAAGTAATCGACTACCGCACTCGAACTATCAAATACTCAATCCGAATCAGAACAGCTCTGAGACGAACAAACAACCAGGATCATGTGAAAAAGAATAAAATCTACCACTCCTGGCTACATGCCAATAATACTAAATCGAAACACTGATAAATCAGCACATAGGTAAGAAACATCCTAGAAAGTATCCAAACAAAAAACACGCTATCTAAATGAGACCGATATCAATCATTGAATTCCAACCAACCGTTGCGATTAGACACTATATCCGAACGCGGAAAAACATCCGATAAAAAACAAGAGCTTTCTAATTTTTAACACCACTAGATAGGAAGGCTCTGAAACCGGAGCATAAAAGTCACCCCGACGAGGATATAGGAATCCATAAACCATACAATTCACCCAAGATACCGAACTGAACAGAACCCCATAGAACCCACCAAGCATCGGAATCCTCAATCACGCACCCATCCAACACTTTCATCCCAGGTGCCTTTTAAGCCCCGAGAGCACCAACTAAGCATGAGGACATCTGGATATATCAGCTGCAGTAAGATCTCATTATGTAGCCGAGAATAATAGATATCTGTACATGTATACACACAGGAGCAATACCGAAAAAGAAGACATAAGCAAATAGGATCAGTAGCTCCAACAATTCACACCCAAAGAACAAACAACACACCAGCCAACTAACCAACCAACCAACCAACCACATGAAAACAGTGATTCTTATTGCTGGGTATCTATTGTAAAGCCTAAATCCTAAATGCTATATCAAATTTATCTCCTCTCAATCCAATTCTCACCATGCTAATAAACAGCCCCCCTATCAATTTTTCTCCAACTCACCATCATGGCCTATTCGTGAGATCATAATTCGTCTTCCAATCAGGAAGTGAAGTACATGCTTTTCTAGATATCAAAATGCCGCGCTTGCATGCTTGCATGCTTGACAACTCGCTCGCTTGCGGAAAAACAGAAAGCCACCCAGAATGAGAAGACTATAGCCATGACCAAAATACAAGATGCCTCCCAGATCTGTACAGTATAGATAGATAGATAGATGAAATGAGGTCTCCGACTACCGACTACACTAGTAGACGAGGTAGCATGCATGCGAGCGAATTTTATTCGCCATTCAATTTTATATTCCCCTCACCATTAATCGTCCGAGTTTCCGTCATGACACTTTCCTCATCCCCATTAGCATCAGCATCCACCTCCCACCCCGGTTTTCTCCCCACCAAAACCCTCGCCACAGTTTTCAACCCTTTCGCCCTCTCAACATCTAAACTAACCCTCCTCATTTCCTCTGCACAGGCTAAACATCTTCTCCTAACCTCTTCTTCCTCCCACCCCAAAGCCTTCGTTAATAACCGCAACGTATACGCTTCCAACGAGCTCATCGACGATACCAACCATAATTTCCCTATCGTCTTTTGCGTTTTATCATCTGGCCAAGGACCCATCGGAATCGCAAATTCCTTAACTTCTACATCTACGAATCCCAATTTCTTCAACTTGTCCAGCTGCAGGTGTGCAATACCACGTGGTCGTCCAGATATTCGAGCCGCTTCTCCTAACGCGTGCAGAAGGGCGGGCATGGGACTATCTTTATCGAAAAATGTAAGGAAAGCTGCATGGTCGTCAAAATCCATAATCTCGATCCACCCACCAGGTTTGAGATGAATAAATGCTTCGGAATATATCTGATCCCAATCGCTAAATGCTCCGGCCATATTCCGCAAATGCACAAGATCGAATTCATTAGCAGGCCATGTCCATCCGCCTTCTTCTTCCGCATCGTCGATTTCGAAAAAGACATTGAAGGGAACGGCTGTGGGTTGGACTTTGGCGATATCCGTTCCTATTATTTCGGCCGAGGGCCATAAATCACCCATTCCCATAGCCCAATCACCAGCTCCTGTCCCAATATCGAGAATGCGAGTCGGGGATTGTAGAGGCACGGTAGTAAGTTCATTGTCGAAGATCTGGAGGTATATTTGATGGATGATGCGTAGACGATCGAGTTCTTCCTCATCAATCGGCATATAATAATCTCCTACATAAACTCGACCGTGTTGTTGTAAATATACTACATCTGAATCGTAGAGGGAACGAGTAGAATTTCTAGAAATGTCGAAAAAGTATTAGCAAATAGTTATAGAGAGAATAGAAAAATAACAAGGCAGGATCTCACACTGTATCTCGATCCGTTTGAGCATGATGAAAAACAGATTTGGTATACGCAGTCCGTCTTCTATGGTCTTCAATTTCCTTCTGCACAATTTCCCTCGCAGCAATTGCATCATTCTCCATTTCCTCTTCATCATTGTCGTCTGGTATCAGTGGGACACCATTACCACTATCCGAATATCTTAAGTCTCCGGCAACATTTTCATTCTCATCCGGTAAACTATTTCCTCTGCCATTTTCTTCCTCCACTTGCTCCCCCATGGATTTGGGATTGGTGCAAACAGCTCCCATTGACTTTTTCCTTCTCCAATTTACCATTCAAGCCAGCCTCCGCCCTTTGTCTTTGTGTCGTATAGTATTGTGATGTATCGTCTCGTCGTTAATATCCTTTGATTGAGCTATCAATATTTATATGTCGATCTCGAATGCAGCATTTGAGCAAGCTCCCGTCCTCTCTGCTTCAGTGGATTGTATACAAAGCTGATGCAGATACGATACTAAACACAATGGTACTCTCCCTCTCCCGCTCGATTCCCGAGATCAACGAACCAAACGCACCCAGATTGAAATCAAGCACCAAGAAAAGCATCCGCGCGTTCCAATTAACAAACCCAAACCCAAACCCAAAGGATGGCACGGTACTTCGTTCTCCGTACGCCCACCACCAAGACTTCGCGAAGTTACCATAGAATGTCCTGTGATCCGATCATCAAAAGCGGTGACCTATTTGAGGTCTATTGAATGCATTAGCTAGCTACCACCTAGGCACCTAGATAGCATAGCCAGCCAGCTAGCTCTTATTTTTATCTTCAAGTTCTGGTTCTAGTGGCGGTCCACCAGTCCCTAGTTAGTTATTGAGTTAGTCTCCACCAAAGTACGCAGAGCTCACACCAATGAAGCCCATGTTGAACAAACTTTAACACTACCTTGAGCACTAATAGAAGAAGCCAGGTGCCTAGTATAGTAGTACTCCCGTACTTGCCACGCTTTCGCAGCCTATCTTATTGGGAGAAAACGACGGGTTGACAGCGGGAAACCCCACAAAATACCGAGAAAGAAAAGATAAATTCAACCGGAACCCAATGATAAGCCACTATCTGGTAGGTAGGCTGGTAAGTACTTACGGTTCGTTCCACTGGCATTAGGCTTAGCATTAGCATCAGCATTTATACCAAAGTTGAACTCCGTTTACCGTTGATAAAATCATCCAATTGGTTACCTACAAACAGCCATATGTAAAGTGGCCATGAATATGCACCAAAACTCCATGTCCTTGGTGCTGGATTGCCCAGGTAGTGTTTCAATTTAGTATTGAACTTCTATGTATTTGTCTGGGCGAAATACAGCTCTGACATTTGATATTTATTACTGTACCTCCTCCACCTTTCTCAATTTCTAGACAATTCGACATCTTCTCCATATGTATGTGCGTAAGTTGTCTGTCTCTATTCACCAACCAACACAGCACCAGCACCGACTGCTTCAAGAAACCTCCCCGAAGTCCGACTGTCGTAATTTCTGAATCAAATGCATTGACCACGGCATCTCGTATAGCCATCTAGACTGTCGGAATCGCGGTTCAATCCGTGGTTTGACTCCCATTTAGCAAGAAAAGAACTACCGAGCGGCTTTTCATATCACATCACAGCACATCAAATCATATCCATCTCACGAGAACATAGAACAAACCAGAAACCATTCCGACAAACTAATCACTATTATACCAGAGTAGAACGGCCCTTGGATTCAATCGCTTTCGAGTCTTCCCACCATACACACATGCATACATTTAAGATCTTACATACATCATGTACATACCAATATATACAGCATCCACACACACATCCACATACACACAGAAACACACCGACCGCTAGCATTTGCTAGGTCTGAGGCTTCAAAATGGCTTTCCAATAGCTTTCTCCCCAAATAATCGTGATATAATTGTTTTTGTCCAATTCAGCCCCTCACATACACACACACACCCCCATACCCACACAATCTAAACCTATCCTGTCCTATCCAATCCATCTAGCCAGAAACCCAAGCGAGGAAATTGAATTGAAAAGGAGAGAAAGGATGGAATGAGATGCGACAAGAACCCCAGAAAGAAAAAACGAAACAAAAACAAAGCGTATATAACCCAGTGCCTAATAGATATTTACTATCATCTTCCGAAGCCTCCCCTCCCTCCCTCTCTCCTCCTCCTCCTACTGTTTCCTGCCCTGAGCATCGGCACTTCTATCAAATCATTGTGTCTCACCATATCCTCACGCTTATACCAACCATACCTATACAAAGGCCCGAAAATGCTCGTGTCCCAGTTACTCACTCAACGCCACGTATTGAGATATAGTCAAAGTCCAAGAAAGGTCCGAAGACGAGGATTGTTCTTCCGAAAAAAAAAGATGTCTTTATTTTGTGACGAAGTATATCCTAATTTATACTCATCAATCCAGTCCCATTCAATCCAACCTGAAACCCCAAGCCAATATTCATAAATAAAAAGTCTCTAACATCAACATTATCTATGGGTGTACTGCCAATCAACTAGGTCTACCCATGGGGAATATAAAAAACGCACGCTCTAAAATTTTGTCCAAAAGGCAACCCATTAAATCGCCCGTCTCCAATCACTTTTCTACGCCACCAAGCATAAAGCTGAGATGCAATCAATGCAGTGCAGGTGAGTCAGAGACCATCACCAAAATAACCTACGCTTCCACTGCTTGATCTAACCCACTTGGAACTCCATTCAACTTCCTCTTCTTGCCCAAAATCATGTTATCCTCAGCGTCGACCACCAACTCTTCGTTAAGTTCCTCAACAGTATTGTTATCGTCACCCACCACTTTCGAACCAGCAACTGTGGGGAATGGTGTAAGGACCTTGGTGATATCACCCCACCATCTTTCGCCAAATCTCTTATACCAGTCAACAGTGACCGCCATTCCATTTTCGAAGCTGGTCTTTTGATCCCAACCTAATTGTCTGAGCTTGGTTCCATCAACTGCGTATCGATGGTCGTTGAAAGGTCGATCCTGAGTATGCTTGACCCACTTATGAAGTTCCTCCTGGGTGCTGTGGGGGATGTCCAAGTAGGTGAGCAATTTCGAACACAAAGTCAGATTGGAGATCTCATCGTATGAGCCCACGTTGTAGATCTGTCCAATTGTGCCCTTGTGGAGAATGGTATCAAATGCATCAGCTGCATCACCAGCGAAAAGATATCTTCTAGTAGGAGTTCCATCTCCATGTAATACAACTGGTTGTCCACGTTGTAGTAAACAGCTGAATTTTGGAATGATTTCTATTTAATTGTCAGTTGCGGAAATCAAGACTTTTGACCAAAGTACTCACTCTCAGGATATTGATGTGGACCGTAAACATTGTTACTGCGCACGATCATCACAGGTAGCTTAAAGCTCTTCTGGTAAGAATGTACCAGCATCTCTGCTGCTGCCTTGCTCGCAGCGTATGGGTTCGTGGGTGCCAAAATGCTAGTTTCCAAAAGATCATCATCATCATCCTTGACCTCTCCGTAGACCTCATCTGTAGAGATATGGATGAACTTTTTGATCCCAACTTTTTTGGCACTCTCGAGAAGAACGTGGGTACCATAAACATTTGTATGTGTAAAAGCATATGAATTTCCGAAACTCAAATCAACGTGAGATTGTGCTGCGAAATGAAAGATTGTGTCGATATTGTATCGTTCTAAGCAGTCTACAACTTCCGATGGGTTCGTGATATCACCATGGTAGAAGGAAAAATTGCGCTTGTCGTTGAGTGCCCGGGTATTGTTCAATGAAGCACAGTAATCCAACTTGTCGAAAGATACAATATTATAAGCATCGGGGTACGTCAATGTCAAATGTCGTACCAGCCAACACGCACTAATAAAAAGTTAAAAATCCATCCTGTGCTGCACAAACAAATGTGTCCTTACATAAACCCCGCCCCTCCCGTAATCATGATATTCTTAACATCTGGCAATGGTTCGAATTTGGTGCTTCCTATAAGTATAGGCGCTTCCTTCCAGACGCCGAAATCCTCGAAGAATTTGTTCTGCTCTTCATTGGCAGAAGAGGGGGCTGTGAATGAGACGAATTAGTGAGTGGTTCTCGATTCAATGGCAGAGGGGATAAATAGTACTTGGAGGATTCCTACTGGCACCGTTTGTAGCCATTGTATTTGAAGGACGATATACGCAAATTCAAAAGTTCGATTGGAAAGAAGGTAGACGTTCTAAATGATGTTGAATTGGAATTGGATAGATTGGATATGCGAAAACACAAGCAGATGTTCGCCGGTCCTAAGAATGCGCAAGGAGGGTGTGGAGGAGCTTTATTATTTAAGGAGGCTGCAGGAAGAAAAGCCAAGGAATGTTTGAGAGACCGGACGAATTGGCAGATGCAGGGAGATATGATTATGATTAAATCTTAGCAAAAGCAAGACTGCAATAGTATGCGGAAGGTAGATCCAATTCTAAGCAAGGCTATGCTTTAAATAATGAAAAGGGCATGCAGGTGAGCGTGAGAGTGAGAATGGGAGCGAGATTAGTAAATGGCGGCATCTGCAGGGAGAGACGGTGGGAGACGGAAGCGGAGGTTCTTCTCTGGATTGATCATCTTCATTGCCATGGATGGGATGTAATCTGATTTGTTATATGAACGGATATGGAAACGAACGTAATAAGCCCATGTCTGAATGCCCTTGAGTTTATGGTTATTTCGTTGTCAACGTGGGTTGAGTGGGCTGAATGGTGGTTTGAATGGATTTTAGTGCATGGATCATGATGTGTTCACCCCAGCTAGTGAGGGAGGCTAACATCTCAGCACTAATAGAATCATCAGTTGCAGCTTCATACTAGGCAAAAGTAGTCTTCGCTCGGTTTGCTGATATAAGTAAGTGCGTACGAATATAATCCCTTGTGTGTGTGGGAAAAACGTTATAGTGGGGAGTAAGGAGTCTGCTAAGGGGGGGGGGAGGACAACTTAGATGAGAATCTACGTCGTACTTGAGCGAAAGCATATTTTAGATACTCTGCTAATGTTTGACAATAGACATTTAGGTTTCTAGTACTCAATGCTGTGTGCACTACCATATCTTCTAGATCAGATAACTAGTAGCCAATAGCCAGCAACCGAATAGCTATTCGACATACACAAGAAGACACAACACCGAGCTGTCAAAAGAGATCAGCGAGGAGAGAGCTCCAGCAGGTGAACTAAAGCCACACGTCCATCGCACATCGTATTATGGATATGGAGAATCTAGATGACTAATCAGCCTTCTACGATAGGGGTCAATCCAGGGCTCCAATCAAGATCTGCCAAGATATGTGATACAAGATGATCTCAGCCACCATTCAGAGGAAGAAGGATTCTGTCATGATATGATATGATATGATTGACTGATTGATTGATTGATTACATGATCTGTCATACTTTAGATTAGATTCAGAGACTTTGTTAGATATAAATATAATCTATTTGAGATTAGATGTTTCTTCTAGTTGCTTATTTTCTTTCTAGATCGACGCCTATCCAGGCTCACAAACCATCTATTCTTCCTGGACGCGTATGTATGTCCGAGCCTTGGGCAAGAAATCCTTATAGGATTAACATGGACTCCAGTATCCACTGAATTAAGTAGGAATATAAGGTTTAAGATTTAAGATTGTTACAGGAGTTCAAACCGAACGACGTCGATTACGCGGTCTCACAATCGAAGGGTTCTCGAGGGCTGTAGGGTTCCAATGGGTCTCCAATATCCAAAAGATCTTGATACCACGATTCAATACACTCTTGCACCCAGCTGGCAGGTATGCGATGGACTATACCTGCAGAAAAGAAAGATCTGCATGGCAAAACCCTAGCCGAAGCTCATTCCCTAGGGATTTATTTTGATTTTCCTATCCGGCGTATAATCATAACCATCTACGAGTGAGTACTCGCATCTAGGGACCTTAATCTACAATACCCCTACATTCAATCACAACTGTGGCATGTTTTAGAATTAGCCACCCAAGGGGTCACCCAAATTGTGTCCACTCAATTGTAAGCTGGCATGCTTGCGGTGCAGTGTGTTCGTAGCGTGCGAGTTTAAACTGCTAGCTACCCCGGTGATGTGATTCCATGTAATGTTAGGTGCTTATGAGCTTTTATATTGCTCAAAAGCTGTCTTCGATATTAAATTCATTTGTCTCCGGATAAACTAGCTGAAAGATTCCTGGAAGAGCTCACTCAGGATTCCATGTCATCATAAATTATTGTACTCTCTGAATACCTTTCAACATTAAATATATTACTTACCAATTGATTGACTATCTCTTCTTGATACAGTTGAATCTATTCAACCCTCTACACATATCTCGATATTCCAAAATACCAAAGTTTACACTATGGCGGAAAGATCAACAGATCGTTTGGCTTCTCTCAGCTCTGCGTCGACAGAAGATAGATTTGATGATAAGGCCAAAAAACGGGCTCTGATGGATGCGCAAGATGGAGACTACAATTTAAGAACGCCAGAGGAATTGGAACATATGGAAGAGGATATTGAACGAGCAGATTTACTTGCACCACCGCCCGAAGAAAAACCAAAAGCACCGGAAAGCTCTGTGAGATCTGCAGTAATATGGATGGTGGTAAATACATTTGCGACAATTGGTATCGTGAGTTGTTTTCAACATCTAGAGCCTTCCTCGCAACGTCTTAACAATTTCTTAGGTCTTCACCAACAAGGCAATCTTTTCAGATCCTTCATTGAAACTCGCACAACTCACATTTGCCGCCTTCCATTTCACGGTAACATGGTTGACGCTCTACACTCTCTCGCGACCACGGTTCGCCTTCTTCATACCCAAAAGAATTGCAGTCAAGGACATCTTTCCACTCGCTATCTCCATGGCATTGAACGTCATTCTACCAAATTTATCTCTTGCTTTCTCGACAGTTACTTTCTACCAAGTAGCTCGAATTCTCCTCACGCCAACCGTCGCTCTCATGAATTTCGTTTTATACCGATCCACTTTGCCTAGAAATGCGATATATGCTTTAATACCAGCTTGTCTCGGTGTGGGAATGGTTTCTTATTACGATTCACTACCTGCTGCTGATGCCAACATCCAAACTACCAGCACTTTAGGGGTTATCTTCGCATTCTCCGGAATCTTCGCCAGTTCTCTCTACACAGTATGGATCGGCAGTTACCACAAGAAATTGCAAGTCAACAGCATGCAATTATTATTTAGCCAAGCACCATTGGCAGCTTTCATGTTGCTCTTCGTTATTCCATTCGTCGACACTTTCCCTGTTTGGGTTGAGGTGCCTGTCAACCGATGGGTTATGATCTTGATGGTATGTGCTCTCGTATTAATGTTAAAAACTCGTATATGCAAATTGCAATGTCAGCTAATAACTCCATCTTCTAGTCGGGCGGTTTTGCATGTCTAATCAATTTGTCCCAATTCTTCATTATTGCTCAAACTGGTCCCGTATCGAGTACTGTTGTTGGCCATGTCAAAACATGTTCGATTGTTGCTCTTGGATGGATGTCCTCTGGACGCGCTGTGGGCGACAAATCAGTAATTGGCGTGTTAATTGCAATTGCAGGAATCGTTGCGTAAGTTTGAACCCCTTTTCTGTCTTCCAATTTCCCTTGGGCGAATTCCAAATCAACCATTTTCGGGGACCCTAGCCGGACAATTCTTGGCGAGCGGCAAGCGGCCAGCGGCCAGCACCCGTTTTTCCGATTTCCATGGATTTCTTGATGTCAAACTATTCAACAGCCTGCCCCTAAAGACTGCTGTCCGAGTTCGTATTGAAGTATCAATCATGAATTCATCTCAGATTGGGTCTTATGTCAAATGTCAGATGTCGAACATTCTTATTAACGGAACTTATGCATCAGATATTCCATGGTAATGATCAAACACAAGACCCAACCAAAGAAATAAATTGGGGAATTTGATATACGGGTGTCATGTCATCTACTCCATGTGGTTATAATCTCTCCAAAGAAATTCCACGGTCTGCTCCTGTAGGCGCTTTCGAACTCCGAGCATCACATCACTATCAGTCGGTCTTTATTCATCCGAAGGATCGAGTTATCACGAAGTAACTTCCGATTTGTACAATGTTACATCACAAAGCCTTACCAAGCGGGGTTATCGACATGCGGAGGTAGTCTTATCAGGATTCTCGAGAACAGAAACGATCTTCGAGTCCGTGCTTGTACTACATTTCTTAAAATTTGTTCAATTAGATAGACTTTTCTGGACTGTTCTCTGGTTGAGTTAAAAATTGCCAAGGCGATTGATTATATTGTGTTTCCATGGACAGGAAATTGATGGTTTGATTTACACGATAGATACCAAAATACATAAATGTATTACTTTGTTGTATTTTATAGTTCTGCAAGCGCGTATACTTCTTCGTGGTGTGTTTGATGTGCATTTTTGATGCTTTCATTTATTTACCCCTTCATCATCGCTACAATGGGAACTTCAGATCTGGTATGCGAAAATAGAGGGATAAATGTTTGAATATCTAGCTTAATATCGCCATTTCTTTCCATACATGTACCAAATGCATTCATTGTTTTCTGTCCATTCATACCGTGCTATTTGTTATCCATTCTCAATTGATCTGTGGTTGTCACACAATATTATGGCTTCTTCAATCACTCGATCAGAAGGCCCTGATAACGTGCCAGCGCTTACCTATCCTTCTCGACCGCCCTCAAGATTTCCGCAAGCTGAACTGTTAAATGGCCAAATGCGGAGTGGGATGAGATATACAATCGTCTTTGAAAGATACTTATATGATACGAAGTCGTTATTGTAAGTTTTTTTTGGGGGGGGAGGGGGGGGGGGGGGGTTTCTTTTTCGGTAGCGATAACGCATAGCTAGGTGAGTGAAAGTGGAGGATTGAGAGGTGTTTATTATTCACGCAAAATGATTATTCTAGCTATGGGAAGAGAGAGAAAGAGAGGAATTTGACGGTGAAAGCAAGCAAACAAGCAAGTGCTTGGAATGGAGATCTTGGGGTGATTTCTGTGCTTGTTAATGAGTATTGAGAGGGAAATTTTTCAGACTTGTTCGGTCATGTTGCATTACATTACAATTTTGGGATGATATCGGGATAGTGGTCTCGAGGAATGTATATATTCGGTTGGATATATGTATGTATGTATTGTTTTTCTAGGAAATCTCAATCATTGCGAATCTTGTATTTATTGTTGTGTTTGATGATTGAAATACGTGTTGAAATATCAAATGGCGTTTGGGTGTTGAATATATATCAATAATTGATTGATTAATTCTCGCTGGTGTATTGAGATTCTTTCGATTATCAAATCGGTTTCGACAGTCGAAATGCTGTTGATTTCTTTGTCTCATTCAATAATTGAAAGGTTTGCAATGGTCGAAATGATTTCAATCTTTCAATCAATAATTCATATATTTTCAATCATCGTGTCCGATTCAATAATCCTGCCATAACTTCCGTCAACAACATTCAATAGTTCTAGAATTTGAGTAGATTACTATTGTATCAATGATACCGTCGATCACTAAGGTTGATGGCATTTGTATATATACTAGGTATCTCTACGTATCGATGCTCTTACTCAAGCTGTTTTTATTAAGTGATATTTTTTTCATGATGTTCTACTCCTGGTGCCCAGAAACTCGATGTCTCATTCTTCATTCTTCAATCATTCTAGCTGAGGAGATTGTGCTGATTTGACTTAATTCTATTACTATCCATCATCGATATTATTAGTCTGGGAGTTTTTGGAAAGGGGGCTTGCCAAGACGTCGAAGAACCTCGATGAAAATACCTCCGCAGCTCTGCAAACTCGACTTTTTCATACAATATAATATTCTTTAACTTTTATATCGACAGGTGGGTTATCAATTTACGGGGGAGGTACCTCTTATCAGGAGAATTTGTTTTCCAACACATATTTGTGTCTTTATCACTTCACTTTCTATATTTAGGTGGTCTTTCAAATCACGTTTGATTTATGTGTATGTATTTTATCGATATATCGAGATTTTACGACGTGTCTATCTATGGGCAGCTTTACCTTTTTCTTCTGATATTTCGTCGACATATCGAGATTATCGTGGGTATGTTTTTTCCATTTCGAGAGGAATTATTGATCGACGCAAGGGGTTACGTTAGTTCGTGTCAGTTTGTGTCAGTCAAATCGTCTCTTTAGTTGACCATATACGTGGCTATCAAAGTCTATCAAAGTCCACATTCCACAAATTCCTTTTCGTCATTTCAGCTGGAAGTTCCAAGTATATAATTCTGATATCATGGTTTTGAGCTGATAATCAGTGGCGTTTGCTGTGTATGTTAGCTTGCTCAAATTCATAATAACCAATGAATAGGTGTCTTTTTCCCTTGCTTGATAGAAACATACCATCCCTTGGCTAGGCTTAAAGTGGCGCCATATCATAAAGTTGTGGTATTAGAGCATAAATTCTTACATGCCCCTATGATCTTTCCCGCTCCGTATCTTACGTGAATGCCCTTGAGATGAAACAAATGTCCAGTATCCCATGATGCTGATTAAATTGATCCTTCATATCTCTACACACAGCAAGGCCATCCTCGTTTGGTCCGAAAGTGATATCATATCTCGTCCCAAGTGTGGCGATGACAATACGCAATTGCATGAAGGGTAAATTCTTTCCGATAAAACTTTGGCAGCCTATTTCAATTCAGGATTAGCCAGTTCTTGAGATTCTTGAGATTGGAGATCTTCAATATACCCATTGAGAATGGCGAAAACCTGATTTATTATTTACTTTTTCGGGGTGCGAGTACCATCTCTCGGGTATGAAGTCTAATGGTTGCTCGTGGGAGTCTCCCACTATGTATGTGTGGTCAGTTGTAAGTTTTGCAGTAGAGCTAGATGAATGTACTCACATCTCCCAAGGACATATCGTGGAACGCAAACCATGAAGTTTCCCTGGTACATGGGTATCGGCTATGGTTACTCCCTCCAACTGGCTGTCTCTGAAGTCACCTGTTGGTAGAGCTGAATGTAGGCGCAGGATCTCATTGATTACAGCATTAAGGTGAGGTATCACGCAAGAAGGTTCTTCATTGAAGATTTACTGCACTTTGTTGCCGAAATGGTTCAAAAGACCAGCAGACTATTCATCTCAGCCGTCAAAGATCGCGAAATTGCCAAACCGTCTATGTTTGATGGAAAATTATTTTTCGTAGGCGATTCGATTGCGTCGTTTCGTCCGCATGTAGCTTCGAGCACGAATCAGGCGGCGCTGATGCGCAGCTGCTAGAACGGTTGTTGAGGGGTGAGATTAGTGCTGAGGAATGGGAGGCTAAGGTCCTTGCTTTTGCAACTTTTACGAAAGTGCGAAGTGAGCTTTGAGGTGCGTATTATATATTTGGGGTTGCAACGCCAATTTTTGTGTCGACTTTCTTTCGATATTGGAAGACTGTTGCTGTGAAAGCTGTTTGGAGGCGTTTTTATGGTTAGTTTTTGACTGGATCAACGAATGGCAAATTTTATTTCGTAGGTTGAAAACTCTCGCCTCTCATGGGTTAGATGTTTCGTACATACAGTTGATCAAGAGAAGATTGTTTACTTATCAAGTCATGCTATTTTAAAATCGACATTCCATTTTGTACATTGCAGATACTAGGGCTAATAACTCTGGGTAAATGTATGCTATAGTTTGAAGTCGAGAGCCTTACCAGAAAATTAAAGACACAAGAACTCGGGTATCGAATTACGCACTCCAAAATGGTGTGCAGACGGCGATTTTAAAACATCGACCCCATTATTAGAACTTGATATGATCTCGTTGTTAGATCTGTGCTCCGAATCAGTGCCCCAAACTGATATCCAGGAACCCGCGCCCAGAAGAATACTATTGACATAGAGGTGGAGTATCTGAGTTACTTGAACACAAAGTCAGCGGAAATACCAGAGGTGTATTTACAAATCAAGCAATATTTATATTCACAAAAGCAGTCAGAAATTCCTCTATACTATCCTCAGAAATCTGCTGCCCTTGGAGTCGAACAGATGATTTTTGAACGGTGTACGGTATATATGGATTGCTCTCTTTAGGATTTTACATCACTTCCAGGTCCTATCTAGCTGGATGATTTCTGGGGGCAAATGTAGATTGCTGAATCTTCTATGTCTTTTTCTCCAATTGTGGCAATGAGGGAGAAAAGTCGTTGGGTTTATGGGTATGGTTATGTGAGGATGAGGGGTAACATAGACCAGGATAGGGAAGAGATATAAATAAATGGGTTAGCACGGAAGATCCCCTTGAATAGAGATTTTCCCATGCGAATGAAATATACAGCATATCAAGATGTAATCCTGAGCATACATTGAAACATAAGTACTAGCACCGACACTTGAGCCTCAAATCTTTACTGGAATATCCAAGGCATCTCACTATCCAACTTGAGCCCAGCATTCAAAAAACGTCTGCTTGCTCAACCTGAACTGTTGCATTCGAAGCATTCAATCGTCCATTCTGAAGTGACATTTCCAAAGCATTTGATTGTTCATTCTCATACATTGAAAACCTCAAAATCCTTCACCCTTACCATTCAGTATCAATATCAAAACCGAGTCCGAATAATCAAAAGTAACACCACAATACACAATCCATATCAATTTCGCTGACACAATAGAATAAAATCCACATCTATCTACCCATCCAAAAATAGAATTCTGTCTCAACACACTATATCATCTCCTCTCCCAAACAAATCCTTCACACTACGAATGTGGCGTCCGGGGTGTAGCATCCCTCAGGGTAACACTCGGCATCGGGAAGAATTTCGTCGTACCGCGCCACTCGAATCATGGCTGAGACGCTGATTCTTACTGCATGCAAGGGAGGGGAGAAACAGAGTTCGGAGTGATATTTGTATGCAAGGGATAGGGATCTATATATGATGTGTCTAGAGATAAAGAGATTAAGCAATTGGGAAATTTTGTGAAAGTTTGCGAGGTTTATTTGTGTATCTTGATTCTCGAATGCTACGTCTTTAAAAATGTTACAGGAAGATCGTCCTGAAAAGAAAAGGGTAGGAAACCAACGCCATTCTCACTCTAGATTGGCAGATATACAATTCCATGGAGCAAGTTTTTGCTCGATCTAATCTTTGCCCTTGCTCTAGTTCTAGTTCTATTTTCAGATAAAGTAAAATGATTTATGATGTGCAGACCATACATATGTAATGTTACCTAGCCCCATTTTCTATATCCCATCCTAACTCACAATGCGCCAATAAACATGTGGAAACAAATAATACTGAAGTAGAGATTGATAAAAAAGAATCGTGAGGGAATTTACTGCTCGCGTTACCACGGTGCCAAACCTGCAGGTAACATAGGATATTCCACTCCATCAATAATTTCCACATTCTCATCTATCTGATCAACACCCTCTTGTCCCATATCCCATCGTTTCCAATTCGAATTACAATCCCCTGGAACATATTTGGCAGCATCCATTTTGAAAATCATCTTTACCTCAGGACAGTAATCCCAAATATGTTTTCTCTTCTCGGGTGTTCCCCAAATCCCCGCATGAAGTGTGACTCCACTCCCACCAGTGTGATAACCCATCGGTTCATAAAATCCATCTCTCCAATCATCAACTCCCTTAATTAACCCACCAACCTTTGTCCCATCGTTGCCTTTCCCTTTATTTTTCTCGGTAGTAACTCGCTCTCCTTGTCCACTATGCATTTCTCCCGAAAATGTGAGTGAAGTCGTTCCATTTGCAAGTTTGGCCCCAGGTCGATGTCCCAGTCGATCGGTAAGCCACACATCTTCTGCCTCTGAATCATCCACCCGTACTTGATTACGGAGAATGTCGATAATCGCGCTCACGCGTCTTAAGCTCAAACCTCCATTTCCTCCAAACTTCCCATTGGGATTCCATGGTGCTCCTACCCAATCGTAATCCAGCCAGTTGTCAAGACTCTGTCTACTGTTCGCGCAGAGCATGCTATCTGTCTGAAAAAGAAGTAACCACTCTGCAGGTTGTAGAACCGTCTCATAGAGCCATAGATTCGTAAGAAATCTACTGATTTCTTCCTGGGACCCTGTAGACATGTTGGCGGGGATATACGTCAGGTCCAGTTTTCCCGATTTGACATGCTGGCGAATTGCCCGACTGGCATTCATATGCGCGACGGATTCAAGACTACCCATAAAGCGGAACCGCCAATCGGGAGGTACGACGGACATGAAATGTAACACGAGAGGAGAAAGAATTGGATTGACGCGATTTTCAATCAGAAGCGCTACTTTGGATTGATTGAATTGGGAGGGCGTTGGTGCACCATAGTCAAGAGTTACTTTGGGGACCGCGGGCAGTGAGGGGAGTGAGGGACGTTCTGGTATCGAAGGTCTCAAAAGCAGAACAGAAAGTATACTTAAACAAGACCATGCTGTTAGTATATTGCATGTAATTGAAATATCATATGTGTTTGACTCACAAAAATAAAAACACACCACCAACAACCCGCATCCGTCTTGTGGTTTTCGACCATGCGACCATCATAGTTGATGATGTGGTGGTCCATATATCCTCCACAGTCATCCCACCATCTGGCGACGACATGATTGTAATTTTAGATATCGATTTTGCCGCAATGGGCTCAGAGAGCTCTTAGCTCCAGACAAGTATCAATTTGGAGGACCGAGAACTGAGCAATTCGATCATATACAAATTGACAACTAGCTAATTGTAAACGTCCAATGTTAGACACGAAATCTTGTAGATACAAAAAGTGTCAAATCACAGCGATAAGAAATTCAGCATTAACATGACGCGGCCTCGAGTTTTAACTTTTGAACGTGATGCTTTGAATGGATAGGAAGCTTCTTGAAAGGAGCAAATACTACCTACCATAGATTCAAGGGTTCTTTGCTAATACAGAGTAATATGGAAGAAAAGGGATCTACATACATCTTTGGATTAATAACTTATGAATCTTTGGGCAGCGTGGAGTAAAAGACTGAAAGCGTGGGATGGGAAAGTTGATGTCTTGGTAGTGTCCTAGCTTCATTTTAGGTGGAACAAAAATTAATTAGTAGATCGTCGGTAAATATTCTGTGCATAGTGGCACTTATTAATAACCCGCTAATGAGGGAAATATCCATCTGACGCAAGCCATAGGTAAAGATTCCAAGAAAATAACTTCATCCTATCTACCCCCTCCTATGAAACGATACAACTGATTGCGTATGTTCAATTACATTCTATCCTGATGATCTCACGCTTCTAAGTAACTTACTAACCCAGAAAACACAGGCAGGGGCTCATTCTTCAAATCGATCGTATCGGATCATGTATCCTTTCGGAATTGATATCTCGTTCCGGTCATATGTTTGTGATTGAGGCTGACTGTGTCCTCTCCTTCCTTCGTGGCTTGTTAGCCAGGTCAGGAAATCAGCTCGTTTGAGATATGCTGAGATATGATGTGGGATGGAATGAGGGGAAAATCGATTCGGCCTTCCTGGCCTGATGTGTTTGTGGCATATAGAATTCCAAAACACGGCTGCTTTTGAATGCCACAACCATCTGCTTTCAGGACTCAACTGCTGAGGTTTGTTTTCGGAAATTCTAATTTCCACGATGTCTTATGGGATGCCTGCTTTTTCAAGTCGTAAGGGAATTAGCTTGTTGGCGATATCGAATTTAGGAAAAAGCATGTTGTGAAAGCTCATGAGTATCTCCTTGCACTATCGAGATTTCTATGCTATATCCCTTTTCCAAAGCATGAAATATGGCTTTGGATATCAGTTCTGCCTGCATTTCATTTGAGAATGCCATTGGAATTAAGGAGAAAAGCCAGAACTCAATGATTTGTGACAATCGTTCTCATATATATTTTCTTATCTTGCCGAAAGCATGTGAGACCTCATTAATTTTTTTATTTAATATGCCCTATCCAATGGCCAAGCCTTTTCCTGCAAGTGCAGAAGATTATTCTTTTCAACGTCAATTGAACTGCCATAGCATGTCATTCCTGTTTCAGAGGCCATACATATCCGGCTCGATGCTTCGGTAAACTTCTCGGAACTGATTGTAGAAGCATACATTCTTTGGTATTTTGAGGAAAGTCTCCCATGAAAACCCCTTCAGATACGACGGTAGTGTCACAGATCATGTCTGTCGATATACAGCAACGTCAAGCTCGGAATATCGGGTTTGGGGCTTTGATTCTTCTCATAATTATCTGGACAGTCAAACTATCTTTTCCGAATCCCAATGCAATTAAGATTTATTCGAATCACACGAAAAGCTTCAACTCATCGAAATTGGCATTTTCCCTTCCAAATTTATTCTCTGGAGAAAAGACAAATGCTACAACACAAGCGAATCTTGTAACGGATGAATTTGGAGATTACTTCAACGGAACAATTTTCAATAAAGTGGCGGTGATAATAGAGGATAGCTATCGTCCCGAAGTTATACCTCTAGTCCTGCACTTTGGCAGTGTCCTCGGTCCAACGTGGCCCATACTTATATATACTTCAATCGAAGACGTTGCCCAATTTTCCACATCTGCGGCACTCTCTCGATACCTTAAACAAGGCCTCATTCAAATTCGAAATCTTCCACAGACGGTTCTTTTTACAGACCTTAAAGCAAGAAACAAATTCATGACAGATACATGGTTATGGGAGAATCTCGCACCGGCAGAGCACATCCTACTTTTTGATAGCGATAGTATGTTGTGTTCTAATGCTGCAATGAGCGTTGATGATTTCTTTGCTTATGACTTGATCGGAACGCCTGTCAAGGATAAGGGTCACAGAGGAGGATTGAGTATGAGGAAAAGGAGTAGCATGTTAAGGGTTTTAGATAGTTGGGACTTTGCTGACGATATGAAGAGGATGGAGGATGAGAAGAAGAGAAAAGAAGAGAAAAAGAAGAAAAAGGACGAAGAACAGAAGAAGGAGGAAGAGCAGAAGAAGAAAGATGAAGTCCAGAAGAAGAAATTGGAGGAAGAAAAGAAGAAGAAAATGGATCAGGAAGTGAAGAAAAAGCTGGAAGAGCAGAGAGAAAAGATTCATGCGGAGAATCAAGAGAACAAGATGAGAGAAGACAAAGGCAATCAAGGTGATAAAGAAGCACAAGCGAATGGGAGCGGAAAAGATAATGGGAAGCAGAACAGCAAGAGAGAGAAGAAGAAGGAGGAAGAGGAAGAACCAGAGGAAGAATTGGCAGAAGATCGATGGTATCAGGAAAAGTATGATAAGATTCTTCCAATCATAGAGATGTACTAACGACATATTCCAGATTACGAAAGCTTCAAAGTGACGAACAAAGCGTTGGCATTGATCCAGAAGAAGATGGTGCAGTCAACTTGCCCACCGAAGAAGTTACACGCATATTCAGTGTTGAATCAATCGATTATCCACACCCGTTGGGACTATATCGCGTACACAAGTGGAAAGAGGATCAGATGGATAAATTACTTGACTGGTGTCCGGAACATAGATTATGTTCTGTATCGCATCACGGGAAGGAGTTTCCAACTTTTGCAAATGGAGGAGTAGGATGGTAATGTGGGATGGCATGGACTGGTAAATAAGGATAGGGGTTCGGCTATTTTATGTCAAAGGGGTCTTCATTGTATATGGTATGGAGTTACAGGTGCTTAGATAGACTAATTATTAGTTATAATTATTTGTGATTTTTCTTCCAAATTTTGCATAACATTATGCTCTTGTGTTTGTCAAAACTTGCTTCTTCTCTCCCCCTCTAGCTATTACTACTGACTGATCAGAGGAATTCTTCTTAGTGGCGGGAAGCGGGACGTATAAATGAAGGGGGCTTTCCACATTTCTCATCATAGCCATCATCATGTCTTGCAAGCAACCCCCCACAGGAACTCTCCGGAAAATGATATATTTTTTCCCTCACACCCCCGGAACTAGAAATTCCAATAAACACATTATTTTCCAATTGAGAAGATGGTGGCTATGTACCTGTATACCTGGAATATATATTTATATCCTCAAAAAGAAGAACCAATGGTTGAGATATATTTCCCATAATAGATTTTGGCAGCATACAACATCTGCATCATAAAGATGCACGCAGGGATTGTAGATGTCGGGATCAGTATGAACACCCTAAGCCAGCAAGAGGGTAGCAGTGCGTAGATAACAAATATTGGGGCATGTCAGAACATAGAAATCGGATTAAAATTCACGCCCTCCATAATATTAAATGCCCAAACCACGTTTTAAATCTCTTGGCTGGGGAAAATCGTAATCCAGCTTCCTGTCTTCTCGTCCCATATCACATCAGATCTCCGCCATTGAATCTCCTTCTTTTGCTATATGAATCTACCGTGTCTGGATTAAAAGAGGCGTCATCATGCACATCCATGTAAGGTGGCAGGTCGAATCAATTTCTCCATTCTAGCCCAATTGCAATTCTTATGTTTTGATCTTTGCGGAGTTTCTCATTTTTGTATTACTATTGCGGAAATCGATTTGGTTTCTTGTCATTCACCAATTCTGAATTTACTGGAGCTGTACTTCTTCTTGCTGTGCGAACGCAATGTCGTCGTTGCCTTCTCGGTCTAATCTTTTGGGCAATGGAGTACTGGTGATTAACAAAACCCGAATTCTGTTGTTGGTAGCACTGATAGCGACGTAAGTCTTGCGCCCAATTCAGCCCTGTCTTCAGAGACAACCAAACTTTACAGATCAGAGAACAAAATCTAATGATTCGTACTAGATGGTGGATAGCACATTTTATCCCACGATATCGGCCGGTTGTTGAAGGACACATCAAAAACAAATTATCATCTGCCGTCGAGAAGATCCCCGCCGTCAAAGTAGACTGGTATCCCAACCATGATCCGCGCGAGCAATTCAATGCCTCCAAAGTTGCGCTTCTCATCGAAGGCAGACCTATTCCTCATCTCGTCCCGCAAATTCTACATATGATTTCCGTTGTGCCACCGGATTGGCGTTTTGTGTTTATCGGCACGAATAAGAGCGTCGAAGTTGTATCCCGCAGTTTCGCAACACAATATCATAAGGCTAATGGAAAGCTGGATTTGATTGTTCTTCCTAAGCCGTGGAAGGTGGATAGTAAGGAGGATGTTTTCAGGGTGCTTACAGACGTTCGATTCTATGATGAATTCATGCCGGAGGTCGAATGGTTGCTCAAATATGAGTCGGATAGTATCATGTGTGGAAATTCAGAAGAAAGTTTGAATGATTGGCTAGACTATGATTGGGCTGGCGCTCCTAGGTAAGAGAATTTTTGCTCTTGAGCAATCTACTACTGTTCGAGACAAATATTAACATATTTGTGTAGAGTCGCCGGTGATCACTTCGCAGGCAATGGTGGGCTTTCATTCCGAAGAGTTTCCACGGTAAAAAAGATACTCGAATTCCAATCTCGAATCAATGATACGACCCCCGAAGATGAGTGGTATGGGAAACGTATCACGTTATTGCCAGGAGCACGAGTAGCCAGCGGTGAAAAGGAAGACCATTTCTCGGTCGAAGATAGATACCATGAGAGACCCATGGGATTCCATGTACGTGACGGGGGAGAGGTGCTCCCGGAAGATGTCTGGAGGGACCCTGATCAGAGAAGGAAGATTTTCGAGTACTGTCCTGAGTTGGCGATGATAATGCCAATGAAGTTGGAGAGGCAGAGATGCCCAGGCGACAATCGGAAAGGCGAGATTGTGAAAGACAAGAAAGACGGGCAATGAAGTCGAATAGAGCGAGGCAGAGACGACTAATCAAGATGGGGAAAACATGGGATATGGTGTACGGAATTACAGGTTTTTTGTGTTATATTAGCGAAGAATGCATCATGAATACATGATCGGCAGGGAAATATGGATGGTAACATGCCTCTACGGAAGTACATGGAGACTGGCGTCTGGAAATATTGGGGTTTGGCTATTTCAGTTGGCGTACTAGTGAATTGTACATCATAGAAACTCGGCTTTGTTCAATTAAACCATTTTCTTTGAAGGGTCTATAGCTATCCCGAATAAAACATCATCGAATTCAATGATATTCAACATACAATTGCACGTTCACGACCAGTTATTCCGCTACACCTTTACTCCAAGTGGTAGTTTTCGTGTAAAGCACCTTCTTTTATTCAAGTCTATACAATTCACTCACACTGCAAATAAGCAACCGGTCTGTCAAATACGAGAAATTCCAATCATCTATTTTACTTTTGTCTTCCATCGGGTACTGACTCCCCTATCTAATACAAAGGAAATCTAACTATATGTACAAGCTGTATCTCTTTCCACTTTCCGAATCGCAAGATTCGTACCCAGCGGTATGAGCACGAGTCTAGTCTAAATCTATATATAATGTAATCTATATCATGGTATCTTTGATCCCCAAAACCCAAGCAAAAACTTTTGTAAAAGAAAAGATGAAAAATAAGAGCACTGCTCAAAAAGAAACTCGTCAGCTTAGAAGCTCTCCAAAATCAACCTTGCCGCAACTTCAATCTCTCTTTTCCCTCCGGTAACACTAACCACCTTCCCATAATCACTTCTGCCAAAATGAAAAGCACATTCTGTTCTTTCCGCAATCTTCCTCAATCTCCTCTCGTGGTCCTTCACCAAAGCTATCCACTCATACTCATTAATTACCACCTGCATCGTTCTCCAACTTCCATTCCTAATCAACTCATCTGGCTCTCTAAATTTCAAGTATTTCGTCGCCCACTGTCGAACGTTTTTTCTTGCCCACGCAAAAGCATCTAAATCATACTCCCACCCCTTCCCAAGCGGTATATAATGAATCTTCGCTTTCTGAGACTCGCGAGTTTCTCGCTCCGCTTCATCGCGCAACGAAGCCAAGATCTCTATATCCCCATGATCAAAACAAATAATCATATCCTTGGTCCCGAAATCCTCGCGATTGATTCCCCTCATCTCTCTCGTTCCCACGCGAGCTAAGATGGCGCGCTTTTCGGAACTATCACATGCTTTGGATTGTTGAAATGCGTACAGAGAACTGTTGCTTCTATCTCCTTGTTTGGGTCTGCGGAGCTCATTTCGGAAGAGAGAACGATGGTTTTTGCTGAAGTCGGTGGCGAGGTAGAGTCCCGCGGATGAGATGTCGTTGAATATCCAGCGGCGGTCTGGGGAACAGTTGGCTTGCCAGAGACGTAGACATTCAAGGTAGGCTTGCACGAAGACGCCGCGGCCGTCGTTGTAGTCGTCGACACAGAGGATGCGGGCGCCGGTGGGAGGGGCCACGGCGGTGTGGGAGGATCGAGACTCGAATTTCATGGAATTATTTGAGTGTGGGTAGTCAAAGGTTGGAAAGTTTCAACTCTTGATATTTTTATTTGAGGATTATTTGATTATGAAATTAATTATTCGTTTCTCTGCTAAATTGCAAGACTTCAGAAATAATATGAAAGAATGAATTTTCGTCTCCCGAGAATGAATGAGCGCTCGTTACAATGTCCAAACGAATGTACAATACTACGATCCTCAAAAGAACTTTTAGAAAATGCGACGACGGTCTCCTTATCTATATACCCAGCTCGAATCTAGCGATTTGCGTCTCATTCTGGAGTATCAAAAATCTTCATACAATAAAGTTTCTGGTACGTGCAGACCCAGCCACGACAGGCTTTGGAAAAGGCTGCCCAAGAACATGGGCTCAACTATCATGGACCACTCACGTAGCGCTCTTTCCGGAGAATTGTACGATAAAAATCTTGTGGTTGGCCTTGGCATTTCAACTCTTTTTCCGCAGCGGTGAATAAAATAAAATAAAAATATTTTCCCTGGTAAATATTGATATGAAATCGTGTTCTTCAGTTACCTGCCTTGAGAGAAATGTTCTCGAAGTGCGTCCCCCAGCAAGCAGGGGAGAAAACGCGGTCTGCAGTTCGGTCGCTGATTTGCTCGCCACTTTTCATGCCTGGAAAATATCTGGATTGGGAATGTTGTCACGATGGTTGGCTGGTGGTTCGTTACTTCCGGAATACTAGTGAAAGATGGGTTTATTCTCCGAGTGGAGAGGGAGGGGGTTCTATCTTTTTATGCTTGTTTCTTGTGAGTAGTTAGGAGCTAGGTGGCTTGCGTATATTTCCTTTTTTGTGAAGCTGGTGAAAAGGATATCAAGGCTCTCTTGATTGTTTACAGGGCTTATACCTGTGGATTCCATGATATTGTCATGTTTTTCTACCTACGTTGAATGCAGGTAATATAGTTTGTGAGATGAGCCTATGTGATCCATTTCTCTCAAAACGTCTAGAAGATTACCTACTGTTCACAGAAATTATATTCAATACGATTCAGCAGAGTTTTAGCAAAGTTCTAGACCAAATATATCCCTGTACATCATATTGGGCATAAGGCTACTAGGGCAAAGTTTCCTCAGCCCTGTGGATCTATTACTGTGTGTGGACCACGACAAATTGCGAGGCTAACCGCTGGCTATGAGAGACTTTAGTTTAGCTAAGCTAGTTCTACTTTAATCGTTACCTATCATTCGTTTCATAAAAGTGCTCACACGACCAGTTCCTGACACATTTCCATTGGTTGTCTAAGAAGTATTTAATTAGATTTTGGATCCCATTCCCGCTCCTGGTTTGGTAGCTAGGCACATAGATATCCTATCATATTGTTCCAGTGGAACGTCTGCCGGGGGGGCTGGCTCACATGTCCCACTTCTGAACCCCGGAACTCTCGAGTGAAGAAGAAAGCTGGGTACGCACAGATATGACATGGCCATGGAAATTTTTCATGTCAGAATCTTCATATATATGGAGTCATGGCTCTGAGAAAATGTCTAGAAGCTTTTTGTTCTAATTCTTTTTTTTCTTCTTGGATTTGATCTTAATTTAGAATAGAAATTGGGAGAGGAGAACAGTCGGTGTGAAGAAGAATTTTCTTGGGAATGTGGGTTTGGACGGTTTGAGGTTGTTGTTACGAGATTTTTGGGAGGGATGGATGCTGGATTTGGGGGTGGATAGATGTATAGATGGTTTGGTGCATTGGAGTTGTGCTACCCATACGCCCAAGATGCGAGATGAGAAATGGTGATAGATTCTTGAATGAGCTGTTTATGTTCTCTATGCTCAAGGTACCTTGCTGCGGCTCAAAGAGAAGGGAAGTTGAGCCTAGCTAAGCCGAATCATTTGACGTGGTTTGTGAGTCCACCTTTCACGTTGAGAGAAAATTCGAAGTGTATTCTTACATGGGATGAATGCGAGATGCGTCGTCTATACGAGCTAGTGTCTGCTAATACGTGATACATTTGATGAATTTGATATTGCTACACGGAATAGTTATTCATGATAGAGTAATGTAATGTTATTGCTGTTAATTTGGATCCCTTTCGAACAACAGCAAAAACTTTGAACGAGAACCACATAACTGTCCCCTCATACAAAAACCACAACATCATCTCCTTCATCTCTTCCTCCATCTCTAAAAAGATAGTCCTCCAGTCATACTTTTCACACGAATCACACACAACCTTCATCTCCTCATTCTGAAGAGAAATCGTCCCCCCCCTCCCCGAAAATTTTGTCCTCCCCAACGTAGCAAAATTTTCAATCTACATGAACCCTAACCCACAGAGTCACACTTACATATCGACACCTAAATAGCAGATCCACTTCCCGCTTTTCGATGGGAAGTGGAGCTCGTATGCAGGAACAAGCTGGTGACTGCAATATGGTGTTTCAATGATTTGAAAGAGGTTTTTTATATTTAGACGTTGGCTTTGAAATGGAAATTCCATGTGGACTATATATGAGAAGTCCAGAATTCGGATACAACTCACCGTTCCCGAGGTGAGCAATCTATACAAAATAGAGAAATAATGAAAGAGTCATGTTGTTACAACAAGTCGGCAGCAATCTATCCTATCTATACTCTCCAGATTTCTTCCTGTTAGTATAGATTCTGCACTGCCAATAAAAATATACAGAATGCCAAGTCGAACAAGCGTTCGCAGTTTCTGAAGATCCAAGTAGGTAGTCATCCAGATATGAATCACACTGCGTACCTCACATTCTCGAAACCCGATGCTTTACCATATACAATCTGCACTAAAGAGATTAGCCGTATATACTAGCTCACTGACTGAACGAATTATCTTACTTACATGTGAAATGGATCAAAATACCTAGATATCACAATATTCCATCCATCGAAAATCCAACCATATTTTGGTACCCAAACTCACAGACCCAAGTTAAATGTACCAGCTCCTTTATTCATATCTAGAGCCCCATCCACAGAAGAAGAAATCCTCTCATATCTCACGAGAGGTATCGAAATGTATACCCATCAATCGAGCCTTATCGAACATTCGGATAACATGCCCAAAAGATCAACCATATGCATCATACAACATTCCCTCAGACAAGAAGGAACTCCGAGACGAAGAATTCTTCCCTAGAATAGCTTTATATAGAACAATGCATACATGAATGCCTTATTAAAGTTATATTATAGGGAGCCAAGGATAACTGTACCCAGACCAGATGTGTGACCTTCAAATACATGGATCGACGGTCTAGAACAAAAAAACAGATAATGCTCGCCGGAATTGGCCACCACGGCCACCACTGAGGTGATACAAAGCATATGAATACTAAAAAATGGAAGAGTAAGTTTGGTTGATATATAGAACTGATTAACGAATGAAAAGCTTGACGAGATCCTCGTCGGAACTTTCCAGCTGTCTGGGAATGAGTCCTTTGGACTGCTTGCGTTGTGTTAATACATGATCATTCTCAATGAGTTATTTCCTCAAGGAGAGGTAATTCGGTGGGAATATTGTAGCGTTTGATATAGAAGCTTAAAGATACGTATCGCAAGAAAGTGCATCTTCTCGCCCGAAAAGGATAAGAATCATGTAATTCTATGAAACTGTGCATTCGAATCAAAACACTCTCGCTGTTCTTAGTAGCAGACTATCGTGACAAAAAACCTATCATTTGACGATTCTATCCAACAATTCCTTCTCACATCGCTTAATCGTGGAATTCATCTAGCTGATAGCACCACTGGTTAAGACTTCAGGTCATTCATGTAAGACATGTGCTCCTACCAGTCGCCAATATTCTCAATCTCATACCTTGATAGGCAATTCCCCGTTATGATACAATGTGGTAAACTCACATCCGCAGAATTGCGTCTAGAGATTAACACCAAAGACGAAATTAGACTTCTAAAATCTATTCATCTACCATGTACATGGATTCTCTGGGCCTACGTTTGGCAGTCTCGGATACAAATTTCCTGATGATGAGTCCCTTCTCACCCTTCTCATATCTCTTAGAAATCTGTTCCTTCGAGGTGATGACGCCTGAGATGAGCAGTTTGAAGCTGCACCAGCCAATTGACCCATATTCTCTTCCACAGCTGCAAGCACACTAACAAGATCGGTGCTCTTTCCACTGTTCCCCAAAGCTTCAAGTTCCCGCTCTATCTCCGAACTTCCCGGGTATTCTGAGATCAGATGTTTTCGGCAGGTCTTTGCATTTCCAAACCTATTCCTTCCTTCGGATCTTGTGGTGCAGTCAGATACAGAGCAGAAACTTCGTGAGTCTCTACGCTTTCGCTCACCGTAAAGGAGATCTTTCTTTATTTTTGGGTTTTGGAGGTCTTTCTGGATGGTCCCAGGTAACTTCCTATCTTGTTTTTTCAAACATAGTTTCGGGTTTTCACTTGCATTATTAGGATCGTGCTTCATTTGGGTATTTGCTGGTTTTGGCTCGTCGTCAACGAAAAACGGCGCTACAGAGATAAAAGGAAGCTGGGGGGGTTTTATAGAAAGTGCCAACTCAGTTGACTTGGACTCCTTCACGAGACATTCTTGAATGGGTAAAGCCAACCTCTTCGTATACTGTAAATCGTCGAATGGATTATCGGAAGTGATATGGCCTACACAGTGCATCCACTCCGTTAACTTTCTGCACTTCACAGAGTTTCCTCGATCCGATAAAACCAGCCTCTTTCGATGCTGTGGTTTGATTTCCGATAGATTGTTCATTTTGAATACTAAACTTACTTTAGCAGAGAGATTGGAATTTCATTGATAATACAAAGCAAAGGGACGAAACATGAACAGATGACTTACGCAAAAATACCAAAGTATGACGACGTTTCTTGAATACTCAATGGGCTGAAGAACAATAAGAAACATAGCAGGCCTAGAAACAAAGTTGCGGTAGAATCCTAGTTTAGAGTGATCACCGCCGTCGAAAGGAGTGGTACTGATGATTGTCCTCGCAGATCTACACGAGTACAATAAAACAAGTAAGCAAGAAAACCCAGCTCAATGATTGGAATCAACTGACGTATTTTACAGAAATGGTTAGCTTCGAATTGAAACCTTCGAAGACCAACTGCTATTCCGTAAGAATGAATTTTCGCTGTATTGATTAGGTCTTGGTGCTCGATCCTGAAAGTGAAGAACTGCCACCTGTCAAGAGAGAGCCTGATGGAGACAATCGTGGTTCTAAGCTCGAGCACGTAAGTACTTGCTGGGAGGATGGTAAATCGTAGAATGAGAATTATAATACCAAGAATACTGATCTGCAAAAGGGGAAATACTCGTGGTGCCATATTATATCTTAAAGATGAGAAAGTGGTTTAAGCAATGGAAGCGAACAGACCAAAAGATCAAAGACGTCTAGGTGCTTCTCAGCTCGTTGATTTTCTCCCATCCCAAGAGGGAACATAGTCGTAGTTGTGGATGGTAAGAACATGTCGACCTTCGTACCTGCCAAATTGAAATCGGAATTTCATAGGGTTGCTTTGAGTCACAATTTCGAGAATAGAATCACCTCAACAGCCCAGTGACTTTGCTTAGACTTGTTTCATTTCAGAATGAATAATGCTCATATTCCTACACAGTATGACAAATTACTCCAGACATAGATGAGTAGAACCCGCACTGTACTCTCCAGTATCTGTGTTCCAGAATAGAATCATTTGTCCCAGAATATTCTCCTTGAAATGTCGTGCCCCTTCAATCTATATGAAGTTTTAAAGCAACCGATATTTTTATAATGTCGTGTGTGGTAGAGGGAGTATTGTTAATATGTCGAGAATTTTATAGCAGCTATTTTTGACATTCATTCCGGTTTCAATGCATATATCCTTACAGGGTACAATCCCTTTGGGAAGCCTTTTGCCAGTTCCGTCTTCATCAACTTCAGACCAGCTTTCTCAAAGAGTGCACGGAATTTCTCATCAGTCCTAAAACTTCATGTAAGCTTGATATCCCAATTACTTGTGGTTTTCACATACCTAGTGACACTGCTATCTAGTTCGTCGAACATATCATTGCCAGCATGCGTGCTCATGTTTTCCTTCACTATGATCCAACCATTCTCATTCAACATCTTTCCACATTTTTGAAGATACTCCACCAGTTGAGAGTCTGTCAAATGTCCTAGACACCACTGGTTCCACATTAAATCGTATCTAGTTTCTGCATCTGGTGTCCACGCTTCGAGGCCAACTGAATATATTTGGCCAACTCCAGGTTGGTCTATCAGGGCAGAAGAGAACTTCGTTACCGGTTCCACAATATCCACTGTGTTAGCAACACTAAGAAGCAATGCTTTTGTAATTCGACCGATTCTAGAAGTCGTGTCAGTTTCTATATGTTCTACCTTCTATGACCAACGAATGACCACGATCCATGATATGATTCGTGTTGTAGCACTGAAATTTCAGCCATTGAAGTCTCATCCTTGATCAGCTGATGAAAGGACACTCCTCAGCGAAAACACCACAAGACGACTCAATCGGCCCCAGCTGAAAGACAATTTTTTTAAAGCAAACAATCACTCACCCCGCCCCACAATCCACCGCCCTCCCCAGCTTGGCACCCTTTACCCCCAGCTTCCCTAAAAAGTTCTTTGATCCCTGTATATCTACTCGACTGATATACGGAAAGCCTCCCAACATTCCATCATCACTTGCTTCTATGCTTTCCCAGCTACGTGTTTTGTCAGTCTTTTCCACTTGTCATATCGATACTTGTCGTCTTGTCATTCATTTTTTCAAAGAGCGCATTGAAGGGGATGTTGAGGGGAGATATCAAGAGGGAACTAATACGCACTAATTGATAGCATCCGCATGATTAATCTGGGAATCTGCCGTTTGAGTCGTCATCTTGACGGTAAGACGTAGAACTTGACAAGCAAAGCCAGAAAGTCTTCTTTGGGGTAAGTATGACCTATGGAAGATGATCTATAAGTACAAGATGAGGGGTGTATATATGGAACCAGGTAGGGGACTTGAGTTGCGATGGGTTTATCAGGTATTGATATTGAGATGATCATTTTTTGTTCGAACCTTTCTTTTAAGTTGAATTGAGTAAATGACGATGTGTGTTTAGTCAAGACCTTGCCTGTTAGAGCTTAGCGCTCTATTGGCCTGCTATCAACTCGGCAAATAAAGAATAATGTACCAAGTCACTCAGATCGATTGGAAGTTTGAGAATTACTGGCAGTTTGATGATTATGAAATAAAAACCGAGAATAATAGAAAAGCCGAAAACTCATAAAGGAATCAATGAAATGGCTCTATTCTACTTTATAAGAATAGTGATTCAATATAATGGCTGTCTGATTTTATATCGAATTTGCAAATGATGGGTATTTTTAATGTGCATTTTTTTGGCTCGTCAGGTCTTAGATGGTTAGAGGTGTGTGTTTAATGTCTAACAGTTTGACTTGCGCCCCTCACTTCTCTGCTGTTGGAATTTTCATTCATATGGGATATGTATTGCGAATGGATCTTCACAATCAAGCTTCAGACGAGATTTGTATCTGGAGCGGTGAAAACTTTTTCATGGTGTTGAGAGGATGCTAGAAGCTAGGCCATGCTCACCAGGTGTGCCAAAAGGTAAAATATATAGTAGTTTTTGCTATCGTGTGACTTTATTTGAGTTATCTATTAAACAATCATTATATTGTAGTCGTAAGTGTTACCCCGAATCCCTCCAGTTATATATTTACAATGAAGGTAAAAATTTCCAATCTCCATTCCATGCGCCTCTAATTACCCCCTACGTACATGTGCCAAAGCCTTTCTGACATCCAGTACCACAATAATCAGTAGTACTTCCACAGTATCCATATCGACTGCAGCAATTACCATAGCTAGATCCGTTACAAGTGGTAGAGCTCGAACAGCTTCCATCAGTTGAAACAGTTTGAGTGCTGGTTGGCTTTGCAGAAGTCGAGGATTTAGTCGCGCTAGTTGAGGATGTAGATGATCCAGAGCATGTCCCGCTAGCAGGTTGACAACCGGTACCGCAATAGTCGTCTGTAGATCCGCAATAACCATTAACAGAACAGCAGTTTCCATAGGTGGAACCAAGACATGTAATATCAGCGTTGCAGGAACCGTCGTCGGAGATTTGTTTACTTGGCATAGGGACAGGAGCGCTAGCATTACCACTTCTGTACCAGTTTTCAGATGGGTCTCCGAGGCACTCCCCGACGGTAACAGACTTAAAACCATGAGAATACATGGAAGCGAGAATGTGGTCGGTAAGATTATAGACGGTTTGATAATGGATGTCGTGTTCGATTTCTAAGAAGTTTCCCGTGGTTGCATCTGCCTTGGCAATGGCCTTATCCCAGATGTTTTTGGAATTCTGGATGAGATTCGCAGCATCATTTAAATATCCTGCAGTATCCAAGTCGAAATAAGTTACATGGTATCCCAAGTCTGCCATGAGATCACCACAGGTGGCGTTACATTCAGAATAAGGAGGTCTCATATATGTTGGGAAATATCCGAGGATGTTTCTGAAAGCCATCTCGTTATAGTACATTTGATTCTTGAACGTTGTTGGGTCGAGGGATGTCAAATTCTGGTGGCCCCAGGTGTGTGATGCGATTTGATGACCTTCTGCGACCATTCGTTTGATGACAGCAGTGTACTCTGCAGTGGTATCGATTGCGCCTTTTCCAAGATTGTTACCAGTAATCATGAAGGTAGCCTTGGCCCCATAAGCTGCAAGTTTGTCCAGGAGATCATTAGTGTAAAGATATGGTCCATCATCGAAGGTAAATGCGATATCTATCGGAGTACACAAGTTAGCCTCTTTCAAGATCCCTAAAGAGTCCAGGGAAACAAACCTCCAGCGACTTGACAGTCGTAAATGCCAGCTCCACCATATGGAACATTTCCAATATGTGGGCGTTCAATGTTTGCTGTAGAACCACCAGCTGGAACTTGGAGTGTATCGCAAAGAGGTCCGTACTCAAATTGACAATCTGGAGCTGCACAATACTCTTCCGTGGTACCGCAATATCTAGTAGTTCGTTAGTCAAGATCTGTAGGGCTGAGTGGGAAGTACCTACCCTTCTGGAGAGCAGCATGCATTTACACAGCTACCAACACCTGGACCGCAAGTATTTGGATCGTCTGCTCTTGGTGCTACCTTAGGCAATCTTTCTTCTACATGTACGGGGGATGTGATTGGAGCTGGCATGGAATTGCGACCCTTGACGGTTTGGAGGAATTCCCTGCCGCCCATCAACTTTGGCATGGCAGGTCCTGAATGTGCACTTGACAACGAAGCCAAGGCCACAGTCGCGAGGATTGAAACAGACTTCATGTTGATCGTTTCTTCAAGGAGTGTGAGGTGCAATAACTTTCAATAGATGAGTTTGTTGCAGAATTATATGTAGTAAAAATTATAGAAACGAAACTTTATCTCCAGCTGCTATTATATCGAGGCTGGTGGTAAACGAAAGACTGTTTTCAAAAAACTGAAGCGACTGTGAGGGTTATAAAAACCGATGAAGGAGTGAAGAATGTTGCGAAGTGGGAAATAGACTTCCTATTAAACCCCCAAAACATAGGAAAGCTGACCTGATATGCAGCGACAATGAGTGAGCAGGGAAGTCGAGAAGTAGGGAAGTATGTAAAAGTAACCTAGTTTTCTAGGGTCAAAACTCTGAGTAAATCCGATTTGTATGGGTACAACCGTCAACGTGCAGACTACCATAGATGCACAACAAGGATGCAGGATTTGTGCAGCCATCTCATGATTCCCATCACTGAATGAGACAAATGGGACGGTTTCCTTTTTTCCTGTATAGTTCCTACAAGTAGATGCAGGTCCAAGAACTGATTAGACTGTTTAAAGAAAATATTCATGTAGGTCACAATGATCTGAGAGTGGAAAGGATAGCAAGTGGGGTCAGAGAGGTCTTAGAACCTTGCCCGATCAAGTTGATTACAAGAAAGAGCGTAGAAATGTTAATGAACATGAATGCTTCCATACCAGAAGTCTCTTTGGACGGCTGAACGTGCGCACGGTACATGACTTTCTTGCATGATCCCTTACAACCGGTGCTGAAAGGGTTAAAAAAAAAACCGGAAAATTTTGAATGAAGGGGTCTTTCCGGCTTCGCGTTGCCAATCATGGTGGCCATACAAATGCGATGATTTTGTGATAGCTTGGTACGCATGTTTTGATCACAGCCTCCTTTTTCTTCTCACGTCGCTTTTCTTCTTCGTTTTAACGTTATATAGAGCCCCCTTACCATCGGTGGAAGTGGTGGAATGGGAGAAGCCTGCAGTGGAAATTGCAGTTTAAGCTTTAGACAAAAACAAAAACATCTCGAGATCATCTCAGTCATGGCTCCTCCCGGATGACGAGGACTTGGCGTTATGCACGTCCTTTGGCCCCTGATAAAATTGTTTTCTTCGCGAAAGCCTTCGCCAGCTAGAACATCTGTTGTGGAGCATTCCAGCAGAGCGTGTCATGTAGCTCGTGTTCAAAGGCAACTTACGAGCAAACGGAAAAAAGGCATTTTGGTCAAATCAAATCAACAGCTTTCACAGTTCAAGCATAATCAAATCTCCTTGTGTACCTGGACGTTGATAAGGTAGCGGATGAATTCAGCCGTTGCACTTTCGATTCATTATTCTTCCGATGATAACTATTATTAGCGTCTTGTTTCCTCCCGAGATCGTCAAATTTCCTGCAGTTAGGCCTCGTGCAACTGAGCTAGAACTGAGTTTGGACGAGTCTCACCACTTAATATAATGCCTATAAGATCCGAGATCCCGAATCCAAGACCATACTCCTTGACGCGTGAGGACAGAAACGTCGTGTAAAGTTCTACCTCGTGTTTTCTTAGACGCGCGACTTAAATATTGATGTTGAAGAGTGCATTCAGTCCAGATTCACATGATACCGCATATATATCTATTAAGCGGACGATAATGTTCATTTTTGATGTGGCAGCTGGACATTGGTGTCCAGTGCCAAGGTTGAAATTAATAAGATATATTAAATGTACTGCATGTGTTGTGATGGGCCCATCCTTTATTGCCACATCTCTCTTGAAGCCTCAGTTGATTCCAGAGTTTGAGGAAATGTGACGGGTAGGAGGACAGGCAAGATTTCATTCAAGTTTCTCTCCCTACCAGTACTTCCAACTCTCCTAGTGCGTGACCCCTAAAATCTCATTTTCCTTCACGTATTTGTAATATCTTCCCTTCGTGTTATTTCTCCAACTCTTGCCCCATTTCACCACCGCAAAGAAAGTAAGGACCTGAGCAAGACCAGCAAAGGCAGCCACAATGAAAGCATTTTGATAGCCCATATTAGTAACCCAAGGTGTGATGCCGTAGCCCATTGCAAAGCTCATTGTATTTCGGATAATGATTACAGTAGCTGTGAAAGTCGTTAGGTTGGGTAGCTTGGGTTTGAGAAACACGGATAAGATGATATAAAAAGGTACATACCCATGGCTTCGCCACTCAGATCTTTATAAGAATCAATACAGTACGAAACAGACAATTGAAGGCCAATAGTGTTTGAGCCAGCGATAAGGAACATGGCAACTATAAGTCCAAACCAATGTATATGATGGGCTGCTCCGACACCCCAAAGGATCAAAGAGGCAGGTATGAGAATTATGGATACTGAGAACAGCCAAAGGCGGTGCTCTGCTTCCAAAACCCCCTTGTTGCGACGGGCGAGCCATAATACGACTTTGTCGCCTATGACTCCAGAATAAAAGGAAGCGCAAGCTACCCCGAGTAAGGGAGAAACATAAGATAATCCGACCATGGAAGATGAAAAGTTATACGGTGGAGCACTCAAAATCAAGGAGGCGGTCCCATTGAGGACATTGAACCAGATCAAATTACTACCATACGAGAATCCAGCGTAGGCAATTGATGGCAGAGACATGAAGATAAGAGGTCTAATCATCATGCGGAAGAGTCTGAAATCTCTTTTCTTATCCTTTAAAGACAACTTTTGGACATATGTCTTCGGCTTATAATGCACGGTTCCAAGCTCAGTATTCTGATTTGCTGCTCTTGAGACGTCGACAGATGTACCTTTCTCAGGATCAAGTGGCTCTGAAGATGCGGAAGACTTCTCTTGGAGCACCCCTTCCTTTGGCGTGGTCATTCCAGGTGTGTTATCTCCGGAGGTTGTTTTTCCGAGAGGTGCTCTATCGTAATTTGTCTCCTCCATAAAAAAGAAGCAGAACACAAACCCGATGGCTAGAAAGATAGCACACCAATACATCACCCATCTCCATCCTTGCCCGTCATTGATAAAGCCAGCCTGTAAAATCGTAAGCTCAAATGAGGGACAACTTCAACCTCTCGACAACTCACAAGTATTGGAGCTAAGAAGTTACTTCCAGCCAGCATGAAAGCATATAATCCCATATAAGAACCTCTTTCGTGAGCAAAATAAATATCTGTAATCGAAATCTCGCATAGTGATTCGATAGGGGCTCCGACAGCACCTTGTAAAATCTTACTTCCAATCCAGGCTGAATTGGATGTAGCATACGGCACCCAAAGCATAGTACTTGCTCTGTCAGTACTTCTACAAGCAATATGATAGATCAAATATCTACTAACCCCAGAGTTGCTAGCATAGAAAATAAATACACCGGCCTTTTGCCGTATTGTAGCGCTATAGGCTGGGCGATCAAAGTTCCCCACTGGACTCGAAGTACAATATCAGCGACTAGATACCCAGATATCAAATTGATTGCTATGATCTCGTAAAAACAACCTTATTCTGAATGGAAAGGAAGAAAGGGCTAGACTCTATTGAAGATACAATTCGATCGTTCTTCCATGCTTCTCTAGCCCTTCGGGCCCTTCCATTATTTTATGTTGTGAAGGGAAGCATACGAAATAGTAACTCACTCCGAAGAACAAAAACATGTAGCCCGTGCCGGCGTTTAACTGATCGACTGTTAATCCGGTGTCCTCACTTATGGGCTCCAATACACTGTAAACTGCGGCAGATGCTATTCCGACCATCAAAGTATACATGGACATGCATGCTGTTGATAACATCTTCCGTTTTGGCGTCCAATTTAGCGGATCGTCTGGATCGCTGGATGGCGATGGAACAAGTACAACATCTTGCAATCGAGATGCAGATGCATGCTGCCCCCTCATCACACCCTCGAGATCTACCAAGTGAATGGTCCCTGGAACAGCGCGTGTGTCTAGTTCATCACGTTGATGATTGGTGTGCTCCATCGCGAAACAAAACACAGGTATAAAGCGTAGAAGAGATAATGAAAAGTAACTATTGTAGAAATAAGTTCGACTTTTACCTTTTGACCGTAGCAGACGACAGAAGGCACTATTTGTTTGGCCAGGTAACCATTGCGATGATCTCTCTGTTTTTAAGACATCTCAAGTGGTCAAGGTGTACCACGAACTTATCACGAAGTATATCATGGCCGGTGATCATATAGATATGAGATTATGCAGCGTATCTGAACTCTCCACTCAGAGGCCCAAAAGAGCAAGTATACGCAATGATTGCAACCACCTCTGAGCTCTCATTCGACGATTTGGATGACACTGGCTACCCCGCGGCCTAGTTATCATGAATTATCCCGATAACCATCAATGGCAAGCTTTTATCAGTGAAGTGTGATAACGACAAAGCTATTTTCGTCTTGTTGATTTTTGGTATTCTCTAATTGGAATCTAGATGAGAAAATCGGTACACTAAATCACTCGAATAGAATAATAAACCTGCATTAAAATTACTTGTATCTTGATAACTTATAATCGTATCAATTTGTATTGAAATCCAGATAAGTATGATAATTAGAATAAACTTTCAGTTTATTATAAAAACAGTTCCCTCATTTTTGGTCCAAAATAATGAGTTCATGAGTTGATATCGAATATTGAAAAGAGTGTATGATATTAGTGTCTCAGTCTTGGTATCTTTGAACTTGTCGTTTTGTTCATCATGCCGCTTGAATTCCCGAGGTTCTTCATCGCGGGGATGATAACATTAAGGTTGACTGATAAGGTAACCATTTCTAAGATTGGAATGAAATCGTTTGTGTAAACATCACCCCACCCTTCCAAGTCTCATTGGATTTCAAGGGATAGATAACGGCCGTCGGTTTATGCAGTATATGGAGAATGAGGTAAAGTTATCTCTCGAGGTTTCCACCATCGTAAACTTGAAGTGCAGCGAAGTCGAATTCAGGTATAGAGGAATCATAACGAACTTAAAACTATCTGACGAAAGCTCCCAAAGCTTCATCTAAAGGATGTCATTTCATAGGATTTTGTCAGTTGTTGAAGTCTTGTTTCGCCACCAGGAATTTTTCGGTTCAGATGACTTCAGGAGTATTTCTTGCTATCGATACCCAAAGTACAGGTTGTAGTGCAATCTCGAAGGTTCTCAGCGCTCGAGTCATCAATGACTTGCGAATGTGACAATCGGGGGAGCTTGGCTCCATACCCTTTTCTATTGTTTTGCTGGGCTTCATCGATCTGGAGACGACCGCAGAGCGTATCATTCAGATTCAAGAACATTGCTGGGTAGCTTGTAGCACAGCATGTTAACCACTCCAGGTACTTCCCACAGGATTTGATGCCACCGCATTGTAGCCAAAGATACTGAAATCGTGAGTTTTCTGAGGAAATCTGCAAGCGGGCTCTCTTCACCAGGATTGGCCACTTTCTATGGGATAATGGTTAGCATTATTCGAACAGGCACTTCTTGATGTCCAAGGAAGAATATGACTGCTTCGGCAATCATCCAGCTCTTTGCGTCAAATGAAAAGCCGCGTAGTTTATATGCCTTTTCGGCCACCTAAAGCGAGAATCAACGTCTAGTATTCTATAGACCATGGTGTCCATGATACAGCCGACCTCATTTTCAATTTGAATGGCGAAACTGATATTCAAAAAATAATCCCCGGCAAGAACAACCTCAAACACATACAATCTGCAATGTGGGCTCTGATTCTCGTAAGGTGAATCACTGCCTACTCTTTCTTTGCCAAGATTTGCCTGCCAGATTGCCGCCCAAGCCTGCGTACAATAGCATACTCGCATTGGACGAATCATAAAATATACACTAGTAATAAAGAATTACATCCGTAGTTGCAGTGATGTGTGCCGAAATAGGTGCTACGGCTTTGATGCATGCCGTGAATTGTAGTGTTGAGGCAATCATGAGTGTTGTCAACGGAGTTGGTAGTGGAAAAGACAAGGGGTGGTCCAAGGAGAAGGATGATCATCATGGCCATCGACACAAAGATTCTACAAAGCATATAGCCGAGAAGCAGAATGATTTGGTGGACAGAAAAAGCGAACATGAGTGGAAATTCTGCGAATCGATAAAGATAGGAGATGTCTTGACCAAAGGAGCTTATTTTGGGATCAATGTGCATCCGTTTAAGATGGTCTTTATGAAGACCAATGGAGATGTTGATCGGGTTGCTTTAAAGAAATTGACGAAGTGGGTGAAGAGGAGTCAGTTCACTAGTTATTACCATTGCAAGTCGTAGTAAGCCGGTGATTTTGTTTGTTCCAGAGTAGTGAATTCTCTCTCCATAAGCTGAAAGTTGCAATGAATATGTGGAGAGGTAGAGAGGTTAAGCAACGAGAGTCCTTCCGAACTCGAAGACTTGCAGGACAGGAACACCATGTTGGGTGGCACTTGTATATATGAGGGTATCAAAAATCAAATTATGTATGTATAGAGAGTACAATAACAAAGTACCCCAAGGCTAAAGGTTGAACCTTGTTCTTTGCTTCTCCATTCCAGCCTTCCATTGCCATTGAACAGCGTCATCTCCTTCACTGCCTGCTCTGCCAATTCCCTTATCAACTCTTCTCAGCTTCAACGTGAATCTTGGTCCTAGCTCCTGCAATCCAGCTCTAATGCCCTCTACACCTTCCACGATTTTTCCATCTGGTCCTACTACGCTCTTCTCTGTTTCTCGCTTCTCCCTGAAAACATATCGGTGTCTTCGGACAAATATATAATCACGTTGGTTGTGCAACGTAACTACTTGTCTACCCTGTAATTCTGGTTGTGGTGGGAATAGCGTCAAGAATAATCTTGCGGTCAACAATCCCAATGGTGTGCGAAAGTTGTTCAAAATGAGTTCTGGGTAGTGATTTGTCGGGTTACCATGACCAGGCAACTTCTTTCCTTCAACCCAATTCTTGATCGAGAAATGGCATGTGGGACCAGATGGCAGATGAACGATGGTCAAGCCAGTGGGTACCTTGGCGTCTTCTTTAAGCATCACAACAGATGTATACTCGCGATTCGTAGCAAATTTGCAGATCTCTCGTAAAGAATATTTGTGTCCGTAACGATGAGCCGATCGAGGAACGTAATTGCTATTTGGAAAGAGAGTGCATAACAGATGAGCTTCTGCATGGAGTGTAGAGTTTAAGGAGGTTGTGAGGAGAATTTTTGGAGCTGGCGGAGGTTCATCCGTGAAGAGGGTGGGAAATTTGAGAGATAGAGAAGATGGTGTAAGGTCGAGATTTGTGCTGGTTGTTGAAGGCGCATTGCTAACTGCTCGAGGCCGGCTTTCGATCTCTTCATCCTCGTCATCTGATCCCTTCTCAGAATCCGAGTCCAGCATACTGTCAGCATCATCGTCCTTTTCCTCTGGTTCTTCATCTAAAGGTTCTTGCTCTGCGGCCTCCGCCTCTTCTATGCGCCTTCTCTTCAATTGCTCGACATCTACACTGATATTGAGGTCGTTTCCATCGCCCGATACTTCATCCCAAACACGCTTATTATCAATTGTGTGTGGGATGTTCTTTGCTAATCGCTGTCTTCTCAATTCGGGATCTCTATCTTCTTCTCTCTTTCGTTTGAAGCGTATATCTCTGCGATCGTTATCACGAGCCTTCTTTTGTTTGATATGAAGATCTTGTCTCTTGAATTTATTACCAGTTTTAAAAGGTAATGCTGCCTTCGAAGAGGCTGGGTGCACACGTTTGGAACCCATTATGAAATTGTTATATGTCGATATAATAAATACTTAGAGGAAAGGATGTCTAGAAAAACCGAAGAGGAAATCCAAAAATTATTTTAGCTGATATCGGCATGCGGCCGCTTCTTCCCGATTGGTGGATGGATCTACAAGGCTGTCCCCCTCGCGACGAGTCACACAAAAAGAAATTCCCCCCACGACCTTTATAAATCGCAAAGCTTTGAAAAGTTCCCCAGACTTTCTTTGACTCATACCTATCATTGGGTGAGTCTTCAGTGAATGCGATCTTTTTGTAGCCTTACAAGAAATATTGTTGTCAAACCAAAACTAAACCCACAACTCACATTTCGAACCTTTACAGCTACAACACCCCACCATAAATATCAAACACCAATACACAAGAAGGATAAAATAATGTCGACCACTACCACCCTCAAGGGTCAGCCCCTTGATCGTCAAGTCCTCGATTCTATGTTGAGGCGGCGCATGTTCTATACTCCCTCTTTTGAAATCTACAATGGAGTCGCTGGTCTTGTAAGCAGCAAGTCTTTCATACAATGTTCCCGATGTTCAATGTGTTTTGCATGCTTGGACCTCTACGACCCTTTCGCTTTCCCGTAAAGCTTTAAACTCTCGGTCTATTGCAGGAACTCTTTTCTGGGAAAATGCTGACTTCTCACGTAGTATGATTATGGTCCTCCTGGTTGCGCCTTGCAGGCAAACGTCATTGACTTATGGCGCAAACATTTCGTCTTGGAAGAAGATATGTTGGAACTGGACTGCACAGCGTTGACTCCAGCTGAAGTTCTCCAAACTAGTGGTCATGTTGAGAAGTTTGCAGATTGGATGTGCAAAGACCCTAAGAACGGCGACATCATGCGAGCGGATCATTTTGTTGAAGACATACTTGAGTCGAGGTTGAGAGGTGACAAGGAAGCTAGAGGTGTTAAAGTTGTTGAGGAAGAAGAGGATCCATCAAAGAAGAAGAAGAAGAAGAAGACTAAGGGAATTGAAGCCGTGAAACTCGATGATACAGTCGTTCAAGAATACGAGGAGATTTTGGCCAAGGTACGTCTATTTAACGATACTACAGGTATGAATATTGACTTTTTAGATTGATAATTACAATGGAGAAGAGCTTGGTCAATTGATCAAAAAGTACGAAATGAAAAACCCAGAAACTGGCATGGAGCCATCCGCACCAGTGGCTTTCAACCTTATGTTCCAGACTGCAATTGGCCCAAGCAGTAATACACCAGGTTACTTACGCCCAGAAACTGCCCAGGGTCAATTCCTGAACTTCGCCAAGCTCCTCGAGTACAATCAACAGCAAATGCCATTTGCTTCTGCTTCCATTGGCAAGTCATACAGAAATGAAATCTCTCCCCGTGGTGGTTTACTGAGAGTTCGAGAATTCTTGATGGCTGAGATTGAACATTTTGTTGACCCCGAAGGCGGTAAGAAGCATGAACGCTTCAACGACGTCAAAGATGTAGAGCTTGTTTTGTTAAATCGTCATACTCAATTAGCTGGTAAAACTGATGTTGAAAAAATGGCCATCGGCAAGGCTGTTGAAAATGGTACTGTCGACAACGAGACCCTTGGCTACTTTTTGGCACGAATCCAGCTCTTCCTTGCAAAGATTGGTGTTGATCAATCCAAAGTTAGATTTAGACAGCACATGGCTAATGAGATGGCTCATTATGCTGCAGATTGCTGGGATGCTGAGTTGCATACCAGCTCTGGTTGGGTTGAGTGTGTTGGTTGTGCTGACAGAAGCGCTTATGATCTCAGCGTACACGCAAAGAAGACTGGTGCGGCTTTGATGGTCCGTCAAAGATTAGACACCCCAATCAGTGTCGAGGAGTGGCAAGTTGATCTCGACAAGAAGAAGTTTGGCCCTAAATTCAAGAAGGATGGTAAGGCTGTTGAGGCTGCTATTGAAGCACTGTCGCAAGAAAAGCTAGAATCCCTTGCGAAGGAACTCAAAGACAACGGAAAGATTGTCATCGAGGTCGATGGAGTTGCTGATGGTAAAGCCGAAGTTGGTGCTGATCTTATCAAGATTGAGCTCAGAACCCGGGTCGAAAACACCAGAGAATATACTCCAAATGTAATTGAGCCTTCATTTGGTATCGGTAGGATTCTGTACGCCTTGATGGAGCACAACTACTGGACCCGTGGTAGCGAAGGTGGCGATGAAGCACGTGGTGTAAGTGACTGTTCATTCTCATGCATTTATAGCGACTAACAGAATACAGGTTCTCTCGTTCCCACCAATTGTTGCTCCCACTAAAGTACTGCTGGTTCCCCTCTCTTCTCATGAGAGTTTCAAGCCCTTCTTGAAGCAAATCTCATATAAACTCAGATCCATGGGTATTTCTAGCCGTATTGATGATTCTTCGGCATCCATTGGCAAGCGTTACAGTCGAAACGATGAACTTGGTACCCCTCTGGGTATCACCGTTGACTTCCAAAGTGTTAATGATAGCACATTCACACTGAGAGACAGAGATTCCACCAAGCAAGTCCGTGCATCCCAGGAGAAGATCCTGGCGGCTATCAAAGAGTTGGTTGATGGCACCAAGGTTTGGGCAGATATAGAGAAAGAATTGCCAATCTTCGAGGGTCAAGAGGCTGATCTTCCTACTCGTTAAGAGACAGAAATGTCTAGATTTCGCGAAATGTTCATTACATGTTACCAGATAGGCATGTGGAGACCCTGTAAACATAACATCTCTGGTTAATCCCTGAGTAGTTCAGAAAATCCGATGTCACACATAGACTGTGATATTATATCGCGCCAAATGATAAAAATAACAATTCATTAACGTCTAACGAACTCTTTGCCAGATATTCCCGATCGTAGGAATGACTAATAATTGATGTGATAAACCATAAATTTTAACAAGATCCTCATCCTACGTAATAAGTAACTTCAAATTCTAGGAGGTCAATGCGTAAGCTTCCGTCATCCTTCTTTTTCGCTTCTAGAAATGCCATGATTATTAGGGGCATTTAAAAGGGGGGGAATTCACAAATCAATCACGTAAGAAACAAACACCCCGTAGACGTGAGCATTTCCCTCGTGGCGATGATCATAAACAGTTGAATTCATCGGAACCCGAAACACATAGCCCAAGAAATTGCTAAACCGTGCGAGGGTTTAAATCTGTTACAAGATCCGTTCATTTGGAAACACGAACTTGTAATACCCGGTACCTATGACACTAATTTTCGAAACAAAGGATGCTCATTTGATTAGCAGGCTCGGTAAGGGTAGCGCTTAGGAGGAATATCAGAGGGGGCTTTGCTTTAATCCAAGAGACCAATGCACATTTCAATTTATTTTCAAAGCGTCTGTTTGGGAGAAGAACTGGGGATTTTTACAATGGGTTTGGTAGGAGACGATGTCGTTGAATTGTTTGATAAACTTTTCAAGAGTTTTAAACTGCATTTCTAGGGGCTTTGACAACTTGTAAATAGCCTTTTGTTTGTGTCAATCAACTAATCTTTGAAACAGTACTAGGTGGTCTAAAATAAACAACTGACTCTACCTACTTCGCACTTGATCAAGATATCAAGTTGTCCAGATAATATATGCATTGGTAGTGAGTGGAAACTTGGCAAGCTTAGTTGGGTACTACTAATCATAGACGCATAGCCTATGATGATGCTATGCTCTCAACTAAAGAGTATCTAAGGTAGATAGGAGCTCCAAGTCCTAACTTTGATGGATCGTTCAGTTCATCCCTGAGTCAAAGTTCTTTTCTTTTCTTTCTAGTTAGCCTCTGGGACTCTTCTAATGATTGATCCCCAATAGGCTAAGGAAGAAGTAAGATAGGCAGGAGGGGGGCTTGATAGGAAGAAATCATCTCTCGAGCATGACTTTGTGTGTGTGTGTTTGTTTGTAGTAATACTTTCGTAAGATGTAATATCTTCGTATCACTCTCAGATACGTATAAATGCCGTGTACAATGAGATGTTTTCATGCTAAGACATACATACAATGGGTATCTACCCGTCTCTTCCTCTCTCTTTCTCTCTGTAGCTCCAATCAATCTTCAAAAGACCCTCAGGTATTCGTCAGGCTTACACAGTGGAAAGATCGATAGATATCTTTGAGACAGAGCACACATACTACGGGTAGATAGCACAGAAATACCATGCATGTACTCATTACATGCTCTTTCTTTCCTTCGCCATATTGTTCTACTAACCTCTCTTTATACACACTCACACTCACACTCACACTCTCGTGGTAAGCTATTAATAAATGCACCGGTTCATTTGAAATCAGCATCTGAATTCTCTTGCGCATGCATTCATCCGTGAGCTCTCTTACACTTAATACTCTTTGGCGATTGTGAAGGGACCTTTGGTGAATTTAGTGAAAGGATTCGGCCTCTTAAAAGGGTGCACGGGTAAGGGTATGGGGGTCTAATTAGCGTCCTGTAGTTACCGCTTGAACAAAAGGCGCTACTACAAACTCGATTCCTAAAACCTGCCCAAGTAGATCTCAATCACTCTCAATACATTGAACAACCACATCCAAAAGGAAATTCCTCCCTCTTATAACAAAGTTGTCTTGTCGACATTGACAACATAATACAGCAACACTTAAAATCTGAAAAGCTCCATTCACCACATTTCAATATTACAAGAGAAAACGCTGGACGTTGTTGTGCGACGGCAACTCGGTCTTTGTTGATCCCCTGGTTTGCGACCTTGAACAACCTCGAACCTCCCAACTGTCTATAGAGAATAGACCAGGTGGAGTTCTCACTCACTCCAGCCCAGGCTTTACTTTGTATGTGATTGCACTTTTTTTATACTTTCTCCATTCAAAGAGTGATAATTAAATGCTAATATTTATGAATACAGTCATTTTTGTCTTCTCTTTCAACGATACCCCGCGGCTTTCGATCTGCTTGTTCCCTTTCAGAATCCTGCATACATTGTTCTTTAAGTTGTAATTCTGCCGTTTCATCAAGATGGCTTCACAAAATAGGTATGGAATTTCACATTTCTTGTTCATCTGTACAGAGGAGCTGGTTGAAACAATTCAAAACCTACGTGCATATCCGACTTGTGGGTTGGACAAATCTCATTTGCCCTTTCGAGGACCTTAGATATTCGCTGCTGCTGCTGTTGAATGATTGTCTTCTCTCACTTCATTTGTGGATCCGTATAAGAATAAAACTAATTAATAATTTATCAGCATTTACACACCAGGTCAATTCATGAACCCGGGACCCGCGCCTCGACCTCCTGCTGGCCCTCGACTAAATTACACTCCTACTACCGCGAATATTCCAGGAAATGTGTCTGCCCCTAACATTGCCCAGTTAAGCATCAATTCTCCAATCACCAGAACCGCCACATCGACATACTCAGGCTCGACCGTCTCTCTTCCTTTAGCTCGACAACAGACCAACATGGATGGACAAGGAGGCGTCGCAGTGATCAAGGAGGGATGGGCTTCAGTCAAGGAAGGCAAGAACTTCATCAGTCCTTGGAAGAATAAGTGGCTCATCCTCCGAAAGGAGGCACTCGATTTTCACAAGACTGAAGGTGGTAAAGTTGCCTATCAAATTGTACTCAAGGATGTTCTTGGAGTTTCAAGAGTTGAGGCCGCGGGAACTATCTTCGAAATCAGGAGAACCATGAACGGCTCATCAAACAATCCGGGAGACGATGACAGCACTGGAAGGACTCTCCAGATTAAAGTGAAGAGTGATGACGATTTGTACGAGTGGATTGATTTCATCTATGCCCGTTGCCCTGGAATGGGCGGCGTTAGCAACCCAACTAATTTCAGTCATTCCGTTCATGTCGGTTTCGATCCCAATACTGGAGAGTTCGTTGGTTTGCCTGCAGAGTGGTCAAAATTACTGAACTCTTCAGCTATCACCAAGGAAGATTATGAGAGAAATCCTCAGGCTGTTTTTGAAGTTCTGGAATTTTACTCTGACATCACAAAGCGTCAACAAAACCCCCAGCAATTCTCGAGTTTGACACCCACACCATCTGCCACTCCAAATCAAAACAAGCAACTTGGTTATATGCCAGGTAACTCCATAGCACCACCCAGGCCTCTTCAACCCCAACAGCAGCCAAGCAACAATGGTTACGGTTCACCACAGCAGCAACAACAACCTAGAAGACCTACACCCCCAGAGCAAAGTCAGCAGCGCAATCAAATGCAACAAATGGCATCAAACTATGTTACTCCAGATCAACGTGAGGAACAGAGACAGATGCAACTGGCTGCACAAAGACAGCGAGAATTTGAGATCGCAGAACAAAACCGATTGGATATGGAAAGTTATAACGCATCAATTCCTCAAACTCGTACACCAATGGCCAAACAGGAGATTGGAGGCGGTGGTTATTCGAGCAGTCCATCTCAAGACCGCTATAACCCGACTAGGGTGGCACCATCTGCCCCTCGTCCACAGCAAGGACAACAAACCGCTGCTCAAAGACCAGCCCAGAGACAAGCGCCGTCTGCACCAACTTCAAATGGTCCAGCCAGACCACCACTTACCACCCAGCAGAGTTCATCTTCGACGAGAGACCAAAATGGATCCGAGAGACAAGATCCTCGGTATCAAAATGTACAAGCTGCAAATGCATCCCAGCAGCAGCGACCAGTTCAGCAACAACAACCAGCGTCGAGGTTGCCTGCCCCAGTCAACAACGTCAAGCCACTCAATGTTGCACCAAAACCAGCTGCTAATGGCGCCCAACAAAATGATGCGGTCAAAGCTGCAGAAGCTGCTCTTACTGCTAAGCCAGCCGCTTCTGAGCGCACCAAGGACGTTAGAATGTCAACCATGTCGGAGAACGAGGTCATGGCTAAGTTGAAGGAAGCTGTTTCCAAGGATGACCCCAACCTTTCTTACTCCAAGCAGAAGAAAATTGGTCAAGGTGCTTCAGGCTCTGTGTATGTTGCAAAGGTTAAGGAAAATCCAGCATCTCCTGTTGCTCGCGAAGTGTTGCGTCAACAAGGCAGTAAAGCTCAAGTTGCAATTAAACAAATGGATTTGGCTCACCAGCCAAGAAAGGAGTTGATTGTAAATGAGATCATGGTTATGAAGGATAGCAAGCATCGCAACATTGTCAATTTCCTTGACGCTTTCTTGAGAAACAACTTTACCGAACTCTGGGTAGTCATGGAGTATATGGAGGGAGGTGCCTTGACCGATGTTATTGACAACAACTCGAACATTACTGAAGACCAAATCTCCACCATTTGCCTTGAGGTATATTTTAATTCTGATAATCTATTCTGTGTATCTGTACTAACTTTTTGGTAGACTTGTCGCGGACTCGAGCATCTTCATGCACAAAGCATTATCCATCGTGATATTAAGAGTGACAATGTTCTGCTCGACGCACGTGGTAATGTTAAGATCAGTAAGTTTATCCGAAATGATTAATAATTTTTGTACTAACGTACTGGTAGCCGATTTTGGATTCTGCGCCAAACTCACCGAATCTAAATCCAAGCGTGCAACCATGGTCGGTACTCCTTACTGGATGGCTCCTGAGGTTGTCAAGCAAAAGGAATATGGACCAAAGGTTGATATTTGGTCTCTTGGTATCATGGCTATTGAGATGATTGAATCCGAACCCCCATATCTCAACGAGGAGCCTCTTAAAGCTCTATACTTGATTGCCACAAATGGCACTCCTCGTCTCAAGAAGCCTGAAAAGCTCAGCAAAGAACTCAAGGCTTTCTTGTCCGTTTGTCTTTGTGTTGATATAAGAAGCAGAGCATCTGCAGATGAACTGCTGATGCATGACTTCTTGAAGCACGGCTGCGACACTGCTAGCTTAGCTAACCTCCTACATTTCCGAAAGAACGCCAAATAAACAACCAACAACTTCACGAGAGTTAATGATACAACGTTTACGAAAAGCGAGCAATTGGTGGCATTTCGAGTTCGTATTTGGACGCGGTTAAAGCTGATTTAATTTTATTTTGCGACATAATGCAGGCTACATCATGGGGTTATATTGTGTGGTACCTATACTATACCAACAGCATGAATGTCCGGAGTTTCTGGGAGTTTCACATTCTGTTTACTTTGCGCGACATATCTAAGATCTAAATATTCGTGGTCGCATGTCAATGACATATCTGGAGGCATATAAAAGACGGGGCTAACAGGAACAAACTTCACGTTCTGCTTTTACCTGCTTTGGCTTCTCGATGATCTTCCAGTTTGTGGATAGCTAGGTATCTTTGGGATCTTTCGAAAGTAGGCCTCAAAATGGGGATATACTTTACGAGAAGATGGCCGGAAAGGGCAGTAATAGGCGTCAGGTAGATTATTTGAAGAGAATCAAGAAAAGCTCAAAATATAACGAATATTGTAATGGTCATGATTGTGGTGAAAGTACTCTATGATGTAATTAATCCATGAGTAGTTCTGATACGGAAATCAATTGATCAATCAATTAATTGTATGATATGAGCCATGAAGAGGGAATGTAAAAGCATAAAAAACGGGCATCGTGAATCTTGAACCTTAAACCGCCCGAAAAGCTTCTAGAACTACCAGGTACATAACCTTACTAGTGTTTTATCTAGTCTAGCCTCGGTCAGCCTGACAGATCTGGCCTTGTTACTGGTATACCTAGCCTTGCAAGAAGCTGCCCAACAATTTAAGTTAGGAACGTCAGTTCTATTGCACAAACTTGGGGATTTCTTCGCACAGCTTATCTTAAACATTCCAAGATTATTTTCAAAAGATGGCGCCTTTAATACCGTCTGCAAAATTGACCTTGCCTTATCCATTATATGCTTGCGACTTTGATCCGATAGATTCCACACGGCTGGTGGTTGGTGGGGGCGGAGGTGCAGGAAGATCAGGCGTGGAAAATAAGATTGTGAGTCCGAGAATATGTCTTCTTGAGAGGGAGTTTCATATTGGATAATAATCCTTGTTTATGCGTATGCTAATCGCCATACTTTTCAGACCCTATTGGACACTTCAAATCCGAACGAGCTTGTTGAAGTCGCCGATCTAGACCTGAGTAAGGAAGAAGACAATGTCGCCAGTCTTGCAGTCGGCCAAACTCAAGGAGATACAACCTTGGTATTCGCAGGAGTGAATTCTAGTCCGGCGGACTTAGCTCAAGGGACGAATGCGCACTTTCGAGTTATTGGAATAAGCCCGGTTTCAAAGGGTAAGGGCAAGACTACAGAGCCTGTTGCGATAACGAGTAAAATATCCGAGGTATTGAGATGTCCATTGTTTACCAATGTCGAGAGGGACTTATACCAAAGGGTCATTCGATTATCACGACCTTATGCAGGACAAGCACAATGGGGTGCGATAGCGACTGGGTTTGCGAAAGATTCTGAAATAGTGCTTTTCCAACCTGCGCAGAATGGACCACCTATTTCGAGGAGTGCTATAAAGTTGGCGAAGGAAGTTGTTGACATGGATTTCATACAAACTGGAAACAACGACTATCTCTTCGCATACGCCGATGAGCAAGACATATATGTCAAAAAGCTTGGCTCAATAGATGATGGGTCAGAACCTGAGTGTGTATATATTACACCTGCTTCAAGAAGCGGGGAGCCAGTTACGATACCGTCCTTCAGATCGATCAGATGGCTAACAAAGGATTTCATCATCATGCTCACGAACATCCATAGCCAAGGAGGTGTAGTACTACAGATTCTCAGATTGCCACCCAGTGGCAAAGGACAGTGCAGAATCGCGCAATCACACAGACTTCCATCCAGTGTAAAGAAGGCTACTGGACTCGCAGTTGTCAACCTCACACCACCACCAACTCCCGATGGAGAGCAAGGCTACACTCAATTCGCGATTGCGGTCGCTGGTCACGATATTTCCATTTCTCTCTTCAAGGTTGATCTCCAACACGAAGCAAACAATTACCTCGTCACACCTATCAAACCCTTCCGAAAATTCAAGAATGTTCACCCTGGAGTGATTACAGGAATTACGTTCTCAACTTTTACACCACCCACCCAATCTGTTACTGCAAGCACTCCTGCTCAGCACCTCAAACTCGCTAGTACAGGTATTAGCAATACGGTCATCGTCCACACCATTCCACTATTCCCCGTTCCTCTATCCGTAAAAAGAGGTCAATCAAGCACACCTCGCTACGTCGTCGCTCTCCCTTCAAGTAAAGCAATTTACTCTTTTGGGATCATCGTCTCTATGCTATTAGCGTTGTTTGCAGCAATCCTAACGCAAAGTGTTTTGGAAATTAGGGGGGTTGTGGAACCTCATTTGGGCGCCGCAAAGTATTTACCAGTACCTTTACAGGAGGCAATTGGAAAACCATACACGTTTCCATCTAACTATCACGCGCTCAATACACACACCCCCAATTCTCTGACCTCCACAAGCCCGTCGGATTCACCCTCCTCCTCTACCCCGGACTTCTTCGCGTCCCTCCGCTCTCCCTCCCCTAATTCCGCTTCTCCAAAACTCTACCTCCACCACGGACCTCCTGTCCCAGACGTTGAAAACCAAGACATATCCCCCGATATTACGTCACCAGAACTTTCTTCGTCTATAAAAGCAGTTCTTCACGACGAAGAAAAACATGAAGGGAAATCATGGGACGAATTGACGGCTCCGCAAAAAGAGAATTGGAAGAGGAAACTAAAGGATGCGGGACATTGGGCTGAAGAAATGGGCGAGAAGGTTTTCAAGGGGGTGGTTTTTGGTGAGTTGGGAGGTCTGGTGGGAGCGGCTGTTGTGCAGGCCGCAAGATAGGAGAAGTTTTCAAGAAGGGGCGATTGTGAGAAGGGGAAACTGAAAAAAGCAAAAGTTAAGGTGTTGGAGATGATTTGGAAAGGCGTTGTATAATAGTTCCGTGTTACTTTGGATGTGGCTGGTGTAATTGTGAGCAATTTCTTACCTTTCTTATTTGTTCAATGGGGTTTGTAGTGTGTCGTGGCGCGGTTACCGAGATGATATGAGATACGGTAGATGGGATGGATGTAAACTACGAGACACATATATTTCATTTCTCTCATATTTAATAATAGCTATATACGAAAACTTCCCGAGACTGATATGGGGAAAATATTCGACCTTTTTCTTTCAAGCATGATAAATCGTTTCTTTTTTCAACTTTTCAATATTTTGTGATCAACAAATGCTCTTGTATGATGATCCAGAGTGTTGTAGATGGTAGAAGTGCTGCTATATGCAACTGGTTGGTTGCAGATGATGTGAAGAGTTTGGTCTTGGGCGCGATATTTATGCTATCTACATTACAGACGTGCCTGTGTTGACATGGGAAGGCTCTGTTTTCGATTTACCATATTGTGTCATAGAAATCCAATACGATATGGCGTGTTTGCTTCATTTTGGATACCTTGGGGCCTAGATCTTGTAAAGTAGGGCTTTACCAGTTACCACAAATCTAGCTGCGCAGAGGAAAAAGAATCCTAGGAGCAGAGATGTTGCCGCGAAGAGCTGGGCATACAGGTAGCTGCCATTGTTTCTCGTGATCAAAAGACCAGCGATGGGTGGACCTGTCAGCACTGAGAAGCTCACGATTGTCTAGCAAAGTCAGTCTTCATTCTCATCGTTACCAAAACATATGGATGGGACAACTCACAAAAATCATTCCCATTCTAACTCCCGCTTTCTTTAAATCCGTGGTCAAGCTACTCAATGTTGCCGGAAACATCATCTGAAGAGCATTTCCAACAACTCCATATACCACAGCCCATGCGTAGAGACCTCCTCGGGATGTGATACCAATCATTGCATACGCACATACAATACATGCTACGGTGACCATGAGAAGGATGTTCATGGGACCTGTATAGCGGTCTGCTAAGTACGCGGGGACAGTGCGACCTATAATCCCAACGCCATTGAGGATCAGAAACATGTTGAACGATTCTTTCTGGGGTATGTTGATGATATCGACCCCGAAAGAGCTCAAGTAGTAGAAAGCAAAATAGACGCCCCAAAAGACTAGAAACATTCCCATGGCAAATAAGGTGTACGATGCTTCTTTGAAGGCGGCGAGCTCAACAATAGGACCTGTTCTACGAGGTGGAAGTCTCGGTTTCGCTAAAACGTTACATATCGTCAAACAGCCTGTGGTGAAAAATCCAAAGATTCTCATAGTCCATCCATAGCCAAGAGGTGTGATTAATTGTTGAAACATGACTGGGAAGATCAAGCCTCCGGTAGCACTACCACATGCACAAATGCCGACGGCCAACATCTTGTTCTTTGAAAAATATGTAGATGCGACTGATAGCGCTGGGCAGAACAAGCACCCATTTCCGAGACCACAACAGATCCCCTGAGCGAGGAATAGTTGCCAGTACTGCGTGGATAGGGAGGCCATAAACATGCCTATCACGCTAAGTACAGTCCCAACCACTACAAAAAAAATTAGCGACTTGTCTTCGTCAATAGCGAGCGTCAAGATGATTGAACTCTAACCGAGAGCAGAAACATATATCATGTTGGAAACGGAGTCGAGTAGGGAAGAAAAATGTGTTACTCACAAAAAACAGGACGAAAGTAGCCTGCATCGGTAAGACGGCCAGTGAAAGTTCCAATAAAGAACACTAGAAATACCTGAATACTCCCAATCCACGATACATCCGATGGGGAGCGACCAAGAAAGTCGATATAGTACTCTTGAAAGACACCAAACGAGTTTATGAAGCCCCTAGACTCCAGTCAGCATAATACCAGGCTTTCTATTGACATGAAGCGCAATTTTACTCTTCGAGAAACCAAAGGAGTGAAACTGCAGGTACAAAAGCTTGGAACCCACCAAGTATTCATGATTATCAAATGACCCACCAAGACTTGCGTCCACGCGACAACTCCGCCATCTGGAGGAGGCCCAGGATCTTTCCAGCTCGCTGCACTCTTCGTTCGGGTGAGTACTCTCAGACTTCTTTCTTTGATAGTCTCGGGTTTGATGATATCATCACCGGTTTCATTCAGAGCTTCTGGATATACTTCAAATTCTTCCTTCTCGGTCATTTTGATGGAGTCGGTTGATGAGATGGTGCCACTTGGTCACCAGAATCTATAGATATACTGATTCACTTGATCGTAAAACTTCTTCTTTGACGATGATGAATAGATGAATCTGTGACAATAAATTAGCACTCTTGGATATTCTAGAGTAAGAGTCCAACTCGCCTAGCAATGCCTCGAAAAGATGCTTCTTGTCAAACAACTGATATTCAGGATCAGACAGGTAAGTAATGAGGATGAGGAAAGACGAAAAGGAAATAGAAGCGGACAATCCAACGGCCTCGGTGATTACATACAAAACGACAAGAGTCTTTTTTTTTCATGCATCTATTTGGAGATTCTCCCATTGCAGGGCTCAACTATATCTTACTCAGCCCATGACAAGCATCGGCGACAATGCCAATTACAGTAACCATCGTGCATAGGTTTTCCAAAGTCCATTTCACACCAATGCATGTACATTCTGAATACTTAACAACGAGACAATGTTACCTCCGTTGACCACCCTAGCAATTCGTAAAGTCTCGATCTAGATTTTACGATAATCACACCTTCTAATTCTTACATTGATTATCCTCCACATGGATTAGCATCTCGCGTAGAGCAGAGTAGTCGATTCTTACGCTATCCACACTAGCGTTTCTCGCACAATGTTAACGTTGCAGGATACTGCTGCGGCTACCCGGAGAAAGCAAGACCCCCTACAAGGATTAAATATCCCGGTGGTCGATCTAGACGGGGTCTGTATAAGGTTCTCTGCGCGACGCATGCAGGATCTACATCGTGATGGGATACCCCTTATTGGTGGTTCGTGGCGTGTTTTCCTCGATATAAAGCCAGCAGGTCCCTGGAGATGTGGTCGAGACAAGTCTAGATCGAGGAGTTCGATATTCCACCAATTGTAACAATGCTATTCAGATGTGGGATTGACTTCCGTATGATAATTTCAATGGGCGTCTATTTCGTCGGAGCGATACTACCTCCAAGTGGCAAAACGAGATAGATGGAATGTCGGTGAGGTTTATGCTACTTGTTGCGATTTGCAAAGTATCAATAGACATGCCACATATTGTTTGGATTAATGATCAATAGTGATTGTGTAGCACGTGCTATGCATGATTCCAATCAGGTATAGTGCTTATCCTGCAGCTAAACAAACGACAGTTGGTAAGACTTTATCCCCCACGGGCTATAATACGCGTTCAGCATTCCGCGGAGGTAAAAACTAACTCACTACCGTGAAACATCATTTTAGCAGAGAAATATCGTACATAGAGTTCTTTTTTTTTCTCGATCTGCCAAAATGGCCGCACCACAAACTATCACCCTCGCAGTCTCCCAATCTCACACTCTGTCTACCACTGCTGAGACCCTCGAGGCTTTGTCACAGCAATGTCGCAAGGCGGCGAAGCAGAGCCCCGCTCCTGATTTGATACTCTTCCCCGAGGCGTATCTCGGCGGGTATCCTCGGGGTGCGGATTTTGGGGCTGTGGTAGGATCACGTGATCAGAAAGGTCGAGAGCAGTTTTTGAATTATTTTAAGGATGCTGTGGATATGGGTGATACGCCTGAAGGGGCGGGAGATAAATGGGTGAAGAGGGAATTGGAGGGACAGAGAGAAGGAACCAATCACGTTAGACGAGGCGATGGGACGCGGGAGGAACTGGAGTTGGTGGCGAGGGAGACGGGGATTTTTATCGTCACGGGTTTTGTGGAGAGGGCGGGAGGAACGCTTTATTGTGCTGCGGTTTATGTTTGTCCGAAGTTGGGAGGTGGGTGTTATATTTCTTGAAATGTCAGATTCTGTGAGAAAGTAGAAGCTAACATGGCGCTTAGTAATTGGTAAAAGGAGAAAGGTGATGCCGGTGAGTCTTTCCTCCAGAAAACACCTTCATACCCCGGATAAAATCGCTAACTATATACAGACAGGAAGCGAACGTCTGGTATGGGGACAAGGACAACCATCCTCACTCCGAGCCGTAACCACCACGATCAAAGGCGTAAAACTAACCCTCGCAGCTGCCATTTGCTGGGAGAACTACATGCCTCTGTTGAGACACTCACTCTACAGTCAAAACGTCAATCTCTATCTCGCTCCAACGGCCGATAATCGCGATGCTTGGACCGCACTCATGAGAACGGTAGCGTGCGAGGGCCGATGCTTCGTCCTGAGCGCGAATCAATGCATCAAGAAACAAAACCAACCAGCTTGGATCTACGGCGAGAAATCCGAAAGCGAGGAGTTTACATCTAGAGGGGGTTCTTGCATTATCTCTCCGCAAGGAGAGATTCTGAAAGGACCATTGTGGGAGGATGATGATGGGTTGATTACTGTTGAGGTTGATTTTGATGATTGTTTGAGAGGGAGATTGGATTTGGATGTTGCGGGGAGTTACTCAAGGTATGTGTGTTTTCAGATGATGTTTTGCTATGTTTCTAACATGCTTGAATAGAAATGATGCGTTTAAATTGACAGTAGCTGGACTTGATATAAGTCCTCCTCTTTGAAAGAGCGGCGAGGTACCTTGACTTATATTGAATGATCTTACCTGTTAAATACTTTGATTTGAGGCCCCTTGCAAAAGCATGTAATCTAAGTAGTTAGGAGAAATTTATCCAAATCAACTATCGTGCTGGTGCGTATGCATAAATAATTGTGACTTTTTTTCTCTGAAAAAGTTGGAGAGTAGAATAGTCTTAGTTACTATGCTTGTTGTAAATAGTAAAAGCTATAACCAGATATTAAAATGATTTGATATTATATCACTTTACAAATATGCATATACATTGTACAAGAATAATCACCCCAATTGCTAACAGAGTATTCTTTGTACTAACTTTCGATTACAATTAGACGAAAGTGAAATTCTCATCGCTACTAAACCAAACTATATAACTTTATACGAAACTCTAGTCAAACCCTTCGAGCGCGAAATCTTCTTCACCTCAATCTTTCCCACTTGACCACAATCATGCACATGAGTCCCACCACACGGATAGCTTCCCAAGCCCTCCATCTCCACCACTCTCGCCATGACTTCTCCATCCGGCAACGCAAAATCATCCGTAACCCCACTACACTTCTCTCTCACCTCCTCCATCGACCACCAATGGATCTTCACCGGCCTCGCCAATTTCACAAACTCGTCTGTCTTGGCCTGAATCACATCCTTATATTTCCCCTCGATCGAACCCCCAAAAACCACTGCTGCCGAATCCGGATAATGCGACGCCTTGGACTCTGTTAGCGGCGAAAGCACGCCTTCGCGTACAAGTGCCAGGATAGCAAGACTGAGAATATGACCCGCGGTGTGGAAACGCGAATACAGAGTTCGTTTCTCGGCATCGACATGCTGATGCACTTCTTCTCCATTCTCGAAATGAGGAGTTCCGACAGGCACGAAACGGCCGAGATGAAGGATTTGGCTTCCTTGAGCGGGCTGACGCACCGATTTTACTTCGAAGATAGAGTTGGTTTTGCTCGTGACTTCCGATGTCATGGTTCCGGTATCGTAGGGCTGACCGCCGCCTTGGACATAGAAGATGGTGGAGTTTGTTATGATGGCATGTTCGATTTCTGAGGAGTCTTTCAGGAATGCTTGGTCTGGGTCCGAGAGTGCGGAGACAGGGACGATGGAGAGGATTTTGGCGGGATGGAGAAGCTTGTCTCCATCTTGTTGATAGATGAGTTTTGTGGGTTCGGACATCTATTGATTTGTTAGGTCTGTGTACGAAAACTCAAGAAGGTACTCGAGGACTTGGAGTCAAGACATACGGTATTCGGACCACGGGTGTATTTTCTAACACTCGATTGTTTATTGTATAAATTTCTCGAGGACAAATGCTGTAGAAGAGAATACGATCTATTGAATCGAAACAACTGCATATGCGTTCAACAGAGACGTGAGTGTAGGTGAAAATGTATAGTATTTATATATCCAGCCCACGCACCCAGGCACGCCGATAGCTCATGCATGGAAACTCAGGAAGGGTGGTGTTCCACCCCCTGCCAATGGCGCCGTGCACATGCACCTACCCAGTTGAGGTGGTTCCGTGGTCCAAGCTTTGTGGCCACACCCCACAGACGAAAGCCCCTGTCGTTTACCCCGGTCTCTTCTATGCCGTAGCCCCGAATGTAAACTTACTATAATCTTACATCCCCATTAGCTTTAGGTTTTGATCTGATCCTTGCAGTGCGGCTATATGAGCCCTGTCTTTTCTACTCCTGGCATGCATCACGACATTAACAACACTCAAAAAAAATTGTTCCAGATCACGATCTGTTGGTAGGTAGCACAAGTAAACTTTGAAAAACATCGAAAGTATTGGTTCTACTGATTGGCGAGCTAAAAGAAACTACAAAAGAAAGAAGACATAGGTAGATAGACACAAAGAGCACCTCCAAAATAAACATTCCCGCATTTTCATCCCTTAAACCCCACTCCTACGTGATGCTTCTCACTTCACCAAGTAATTGCTGCGCCTGTTCCCACTGATCGCGATCCCTCACATAGCAAAGATTCTGCGCCTTAATAGCACAAGGCAAGAAACGCACAGAATCAATAACATAAGTGACGCTACCACCCACGCCATTCAAAGATGCAGCAAGAGCGACATCACACATGATATGACACGCGCTTCCCCAATGACCAGCAATGGCTTCCCGCGTCCATTTCTGTTCCAGCTGTTGCTTCAACTCGAGGGTCTTGGTCTCCAAAGTGGCAATCTCGAGATGCCGAAGCGCGTCCATGATAATGGCAGCAGCGGGAGCTTCGCGGATCTCGAGAACCTTGTGATCGGTGCTAAGTGGTTCAAGCCCTACAAATCGACCGTGACCATATTTTCCTACTTCATTGTTGAGAAGCGCGATAGCCTTAATAAGAGGGAGCTTTTTCCCGTCAACAGATGTGAGGTTTCCATTTTCGAAACCAAGTGTGAGTTCTTGGGTTGCGTGCTCTTTGTGGCGTCTGGTCCATTCATAAGCATTTTCCGGAATAGAGAAACCCTCTGGGTCACCCAACGGGCCATCCTCGAACTCCCGACACCATAGATTTTCATCCCCGCTAAGCTTGCGCTCAGACATGACAGTCAGTCCAGCTACAGAAAGTTCTTCAGCCTTCCTCTCTCGAGAGACAACAGACTGAGGATATGGACTCCCAAACTTTCCGGGATAACCAAGACGCCGAATGAAGTTGTTGAGTCGAGGCAAGCTATTCTGCGACAGATTGGTAGTATGAAGTAGTAAGCCCGCGTTCACAGACTTAGCATAATCGGTGACCAAACGCGCAATAATCGGACGAGTGAGCGAACTGCTAATTGGGAACTGTCCCAGATACATCGCATGAGCACGAATAGCTGGCATGACACCATCCCTGACAAAAAGTTCGCGACCATCGAGACACTTGAACTGGGCACCGAAATGAGCAGCGTGTTTGGTAAGCCCATCCACATCTACAGGAGCCCCAACATCTACTGCTACCGCGTGGATATTTGTGAAGCCGAGCTCCTGGAGTCTGAGCAGCAAATATGTGCTGTCGAGACCGCCGCTGAACATGGTTACAACGGGAGTATCTCTCTCGTCGAGCTTTGCAATGTCTGCAAAACTTTCGATGGGTTTGCTATGTTGCATAGAGAGGGGGAGTGGAAGTACACCTTCAAAGATTTGCGCTGGTCGCGGGAGCTTAACGCCGTTGGACTGTTTACTCTACGTTTGTTAGCATGATGCCTTGAAGGTGGAACAGTTCATGTACCATTGTAATATGTGATTGTAGAAAAATACTGTGAAAAGTAAAGTGTCTTGATAGGATTGCGATTAAAGTTTGGCTATCTGAGAGGTTATTGAGAAGTTCAAGTAAGATCACAGTGGCTAATTATACTTTGCGGGATAGCAAGTGCTCTTCGAAATCTGCTACTTCTCTTGCTAAGTCGAAATAGTCGCCTCGCCGATGTCTGTTGTAGATTGCACCAGGTCACCTCGGTTGACGTGACTGTATCCTTTGATTACATCGGCCTGGCCAGCCTAGATTTTTGAAGATGGCACGCTGCAGCTGCCGGGGTTCACTTTCTTGTTGGCAAGAAGATGTAGCATGTTGCTGTTTATTTCGCCACCAATATTACGGTCGACAAAGAACTATCTACAGCTTCAAACTTCACCGCTATCGAATCAAAGTTCATGTTCATCACATGCATGGTAGAGATCTCATGAACGAGCAGCTTATTATTCTCATTCTTTACTTAGCCTAAAACGACCTTGACCGTGGAAAATTAGTGTACGTCGAGAACAACCACGCTGGTCGAATCAACTCATCACACAGCATGGAACTTAGAAGAAAAGCAAGATATACAACCTAGCTGGCATCTATACGAACTAAGACCCTAGGAAACTCAGTCCAAAGAAAAGGAGCCGCAAGAGTACGAATATCCCCTTCTTTTCCCACTCGAATTTAGGGTTAAAGAGAGCGAACCGTTGGCTGCATACAAGTGCGAATAACGTTGCATTGAAGAAACAAAATGATCTAGATCCTCAAAAACCTTTGGAGTGAAGCTGGTCTACTATTGGCATATTTGGCGCAAGTCGCTTGATCTCAAAGTGATTTAATCCCAGCGTAAAAAGTCTAAACTGTATATTATTAGGAGACCCTGCATCGGAAATGAAGTCCAGAGGATAAATTCGTTTTATGTCAAAGCTAGCAAGCACATCAACTACCTGGCAATATAGCTTATTTGTTCCTGTTCAGATCTATAGGAAGTTGAGAATCCGGAAGACCCTTCAGATGCAAGTTGAGGCGGCCCATACCCTTGTTATATACTAAACTTAGCTAGCAGAAAAATTGTTTCGCAATACAAGGCTATTCATCATTTACAGGCTGATTCAGATCGAGAAGATCTTCATGAAACTATGGAAACGAAAAATTAAGCCACCAATACCATCGATTCATCTTGAAGCTACTTGGTGGCGATGTAAGCTTATTTATCGCTTAATTGCATAAGCCTTGTCAGCGTGGCAAACATAAACAGATTGAATTTCCCCGTATGCAAGACCTTCCGGGCTTGACTGCCGAGACTGCGAGACCGCTTAACCTGGAGACAAATCATTTGTCTAACCTGCAAACCCACTTTGATGTCGTGATTGTGATGTGGAGAAAAAAAGAATGAGGGTGTAAGATTTGGCTGACCCCTGCTGCCGCTCAAGCGACATATTTTTTTTTTTGCAGAACCCTCGCACCCTGGGACATCACGCAATGCAATGCCTCTGTAGGTACATGAGCTTTCTTCAATACTATCGTAGTATTAAGAAAAGGTGCGCTATTATCCAAGTCGTTTATTTTAGTTCAATGTTTAATTGTGCCCGCTCTTAGGGCTTATCAAAAGATGGTTAGTGTTGAAGAAAGCTTCAATATGAAAGCTAGAGCCCCTTGCTTGAAGAACGAACGTCTAGAACCTCACGGCGGGCCACAACAATCACATGACGCCAGGGGCAATATAACAACTAAGCTTCGTACATTCCGTCTTGAGTAGCATCGTCTCGTACGCCATTTTTGGACATCGTTGTAGGATCGCAATGATAGTTTGACTGTCAATCATCATGAAATTAAACGAGACAGTAAGATCTTGACAAAAGAATGTGACACGATTTGGCAGTCGAGGTCAAGGGGGTTGACAGTCAGAATAAACTTGTGTGATAGGGGGAAAGTTCTGATGAGAGTACTTCAGAAATCGTAGGCGTTATCCGTAACGAACTGCGCATCTCAAGATTCTTTTTGATTGCCAATCCGGAACTGGGATATTGAAAAATGGCCTGGATATGCGTGATCCGATACTACATGGTAGATTCAAGCATAGACTCGTCGAACATCTGAATCATCCCAACTCCGAATGATACCATCCGGACTATTTTGATATGAGAACGACAATCAGAAGAGAGACTGACATGGCATGATCTGACACCGCAACTTGGATGTCATATCACATTCTCACATGGGTGAACTCTTGGCCAGCACTGGCAATGTCTTTAGCTGAGAGTGATCATGCAAACACTTGCTGAAGCTCATTAGCATCTTGCCACTCTCTAGCTATATAAGATAGTTCAAAGCTGCACCTATTTGGCTTCAAAGCAACATTCCAGTTCAGATCTTTATAACTTTATACACACTTTCATCACCATTACCACAGCTTCAAATTTCCAGCAATGGCTATCACTGACCCCATCGTCGTTTCACAACTTTTGCCAACGATTTACCTCGACCTCCTCCGAGCTGATAATGAAGCAGAGAGCAAGAAGTTGCTCAACGCTTGTCGGAACTATGGTTTCTTCTATCTCGATTTGACCAGTGATCCAGAGCTATGCAAACTGTGGGATGATATGCTTCTAGTAATGAAGTATTATTTTGAACAGTCGCTTAAAATAAAGATGCAGGACGCTCGAGGGGATGACAACTTTGGGTAGGTTTACTTTCAAAGCCTTTTGGATCTTTGCGATCTGTCGCTAACCCTTCCCAGTTACGAGGGCATGGGTACCGAAGAGGGCCCTAAGCCAAAAACAAGAGACGGCTACGAATCTCTCAAGGTATGGAACACTCTTCACTCATGCCATCTCTCAGCGCAACTAACTTTTCTCTCAAAGATTTCCCGTCGAGAATTCCTAAAAGGTTCAACTGACCTTACTTCCTCAGTCCGCTCCCAATCAGATGTCTTCTTTTCATTTATCCAGGATGCTCACAATATCACCCTTATGATTCTCTCGCGTCTCTCAACCCAGCTAGGCCTCACCGGCTGCAAGAGGTTTGAGTTCTATCACGCCGACCCTATGGCAGGAGTAACATCGCTTTCAACGCTCGGCATGTTGCGCTACCCAAAACACGAAGAGGGCACCGAGCCCACTAGATTAGGCCACAATAAACATACTGATGTTGGTACTCTCACCTTCTTGCTTGCTAGACAATGGGGTCTTCAATTCCTCTCCCCGGTCACTAAACAATGGGAATTTCTCGAACCCCGGGCTGGCCACGCCATCATCAACGTCGGTGATAGTTTACGCTTTCCATCTGGGGGAGAGCTAGCGAGCGTTGTGCATCGCGTCGTTCCGCTTAGGCAAAGACAAGACGTGGATCGATATAGCACTGCGTATTTCTTGCGCCCAAATGATGATGTTAAATTCAGTGACCCAAATGGAAAGGCTTAGACGGCAAAGGAATGGCACGATTTCAAGTTTAATGTATTTAAGAGTCCAAGTACCTTGGATGCGAATGGGCAGTTTTTGACAGGTATGATGGCGGAGAATGATAGGTTTGTAGAGCGAGATAGTAAGATTTCTGTTGCGGTATAAAATGGGTGCGTTTGTCACTTTTTGGGATTTTTAATAGAAATATAAGGCGTTCAGGTTTAAAATTTCCATTATGCTGTTCTGAACCTAGATCTTTGGTGATTATGATGTGAGTCATGTGTTGTGCAATCGTCGCCGATACTTCGTCATCTGGAGAGCGTAACGCTTGACTCTGTAATGTTCATTGGATCTCATACCCATTGCTTCTATCGTTGATATAGCTTGCGATGCCTCGATGATTGCGCAGTCCGACGTTGCCGAAGGATCATCTCGGAACAATTAGGAATTCGATGGCATTTCCTCGTTCAACACAGACGTTGCTAGAGTGGAAAGTGTAAGTGGTAAGCTCGATGGGATGGCCTTAGGTTCCTATTATGGTGCCGGCAATTCTGTACGCAGCCAGAATGGATGTTGTTTGTAGGAGTTGTAGAGCATGAGATGGCATGAGATGGCATGAGATGAGATGAGATGAGATGAGATGATATCTTACTAGGTCGTTTCCTCAATGTGCTAGTTGTGGTAGGTAGGCGGCAAAGGATCAAGGATCAAGCTTGCCATAAGGATCGGATAACAGCGCGTAGAAAGTGGCTAGTAGGGTTGGTGTGGCTAATATGTGGCTAATGTGGACAGTGCAGCTTGCAACTGACGTGACATAAGCATATCGTCACCTGGATTAGGTACTGAGGCACGTTGGGTATTCATAATCAGTTCTATTCCTTTATATGAAAGTCCAGGTACAGACGATTGTTGTGGGATTAGACTCCTTTGGTACGTACATTCATTTGTTACCGTACAAAGAAGATAGGTAGTCTATAGTCTATAGTCTATAGTCTACAATCTACAATCAATCTCCTTGCTGGTAGATGGTAGAAATGATAGAAGTGAAAGAAGGTTCTCGAAGCTTCCATCTCTATCGACGCATCCCCTGCTCTATGGAGGTACAGTTTACCCAAACCCCCCACTGTAAAAACGTCACCACCCAATCTTTGAATGGCGGGGGGGGAAAGATGGAAGATTCTTGATTCCGTTGGTGGAGGAGGGATTCTGATGGAAGATAGATATACCAGCTAGTTTGCGCTGAGTAGGTAGATCAATAATTAAGTTTTAAAGCTTGCAACACTCATTCACACCTGTGGTATTCATACATACATACATACATACACTTGACTTAACTACTGACAAAGTTGACAAAGTTGACAAAGATTTGTTACCCAATTAATTCATAGCAATTCAATCTCTCGTTCATCTCAATTCGATTGATTGGATTACTTGCCCACTTACTTGACAACAACGACGATAAAGGATCACTATTTCATTCTCCATATTCTCTTTTCTTTCAGCTACGCCAAAGAAAGATAGGTATCGAGAGAAAAGACAACAAGTAGGACTCATACCCAAACTAGCCAACAAATTAAGGAGGGGGTGTGAACACAACTCATAGTTCACAATCACGAGATCTTTGGAGAAATCTTGTTAAAGTGGTATGTATATTTCACCATTTCCATTTCCATTTCCATTTCCATTTCCTTCTGTTCTTGTGAGAAAAGGACGAATGAACAGCATTGTTCTTTCCTTCTATCCGTCAAGTCAAGTCTCACCAAATCAACCAATCCATCAATCCATCAATCCATCAATCCAACCAGACTTGCCAACCACCATTGGGAAAACCAGCACATAAGACCCAACACATAACCTTCCTTCAAATTCTTTGATAGGTCCTTTACAATACGACCTTTGTCTGCTTATTTTTTCTTGCAATCCTGGCCACTGACGACATATATTCAGATTTTTCGTGGACGACCGTTTTACAGCGTTTCTAAAATCAATCTGCAATCCATAATCGATAGTCAACATTTTCATTAGACGAAAATTTGCTGTTGGCTGTTGATCTTTGAAGTTAGACACAGCTTATCCAACAACTTCACGACTTTTCGTTTCCCTTCTCAAAACCATAGTTCGACAGCCAGATACATTCAAAAAGCAGCAAACATGGTGGCAGAAACAAAACTTTATGATGCATTAGGCATCAAGCCTTCTGCGAATCAACAAGAAATCAAAAAAGCATATCGGTATGTACAAAATCGCAAAATCCTCCTTCATAAGCATGCTATATTCATCATCTCCACCGCTACTCCCAGCTTATTCAACGGGAAAAAGAAAACTAACAGTCAAACAGTGCAATGGCCCTAAAGCACCACCCCGACAAAAACAAAGATAAACCCGACTCGGCTGAAAAATTTAAAGAAGTATCTCAAGCCTACGAAATCCTCTCGGATCCCGAAAAGCGCAAAACTTACGATCAATATGGATTAGAATTTATGCTTCGCGGTGGTCCCCCACCACCTGAGCCCGGTACCAGTGGTGGAAATCCATATGCAAGCGCAGGAGGCATGCCTGGCGGGTTTGAAGGCTTTAGTTCCTCTGGCGGTGGCATGCCTAGAGGAAAGACATTCCACTATGATTTCAGTAGCGCGGGCGGGCCAGGCGGCGGAGGATTTAGTTTCAGCAATCCAGAATCGATTTTCAGTGAGTTTTTGAGAGGCCAAGGAGCGGGAGGTGGTGGGGATGGAATGGATGATATCTTCGCAAGTATGGGAGGAGGAATGCCTCGCTCTAGTCCTGGAGGAGCAGGCGGACGATCGAGACCTGCACGCTCGGCATTTGAGGGTGCCCAACCAGCGAGACCGAGGGCGGAGACGCCTGAGGTGACGACGGTGGAGAAACCTCTAGCGTTGAGTTTGGAAGAATTGTTCAAGGGTTGTCATAAGAAGATGAAGATTAAGCGGAAGACTTTTGATCCAGAAACGGGCAAGAGACAAACCACCGATCGCATTTTGGAAATGGATATCAAACCCGGATTGAAAAAGGGAAGCAAGATCAAGTTCAAGGGCGTGGGTGACCAAGAGGAGGGAGGGCAGCAGGATTTACATTTTGTTATTGAAGAGGTATGTTTTACTCTCCTACCAGGAGCTTCCCCTCCATTTATTCATGAACCAAAAATATACTAACCTACCTACCAGAAAAAACATCCCTACCTAACCCGCGACGGTGACGACCTAATCATGACTGTCGACCTCGATCTCAAAGAAGCCTTAACAGGCTGGAACCGCACCGTCACAACTATCGACGGTAAAAATATCTCTCTCGATAAAGGAGGACCCACTCAACCCGGCTCCTCAGATTCCTATCCGGATTTGGGCATGCCGCTGAGCAAGCAACCTGGCACGAGGGGTAACTTTATTGTGAAATATAACGTGAAGTTCCCGACGAGTTTGACGGCGGAGCAGAAGCGGGCTTTGAAGGACATTTTGTAGGCGGATTTAACGTTGCTATTTTGGGGTTTTGGCGTATAGGAAGGGATTTCCTGTTGTTTATATTAGCTAGCGGAACTGGAGTGAGAGCGGGATATAGCAAGCATGCATGATTTGGACTGATGTTCCGAGTGTCTTGGGATGGATTGGTGACAAGAAGAAACACACTTCTTTGACTAGGTTGAATTGTTAAATGAGAAATGAGGAATCAGATGACGATTCATAATAAACGCAAATGCTATTTAGTAGTCCACATTATATATCTGCACACTTGCCAAGAAGATCCATTGCACAGATATTTTAACTTTTGTAATTGCTTCAATTAGGTATCCTACTAACATCTCTAGTGTATTGAATTTGTAATTCACACTTGATGTATCATGCTCCAAATCTCATGCCTCCAGAGTATTGTGCTCCTCGATATGTACGAAATGAGAATATACACTTCAAAATACCATTCATCCATCCATCTTGGTATATCCGTCGACTATGCAAGAAGCCCAAAATATCGTCCGAACCCAATCACACCTACTCAACAAATCCAACCTGTTTGATTGCAGTGCCGTCATCTTTCTGGCGGGTAGGCAGCGATATGTCTTCTTCCTCACGCTGCATATCATCAGTCTCGATATCCTCAATCTCCATGCTATCGTTAATCACACCTTTCTCAACAGGATTACCAGTAAAGTTTTGTAACATGCCGCTACCACTACGTTCTTGCATCTCTTGTGGTGTGTCATTGGGAAATGGATCGACACCCACAATCAGTGGGCCACTTAGAGTGTAACGAGTTTGTAGAGCCGAGGATTGGGACATGGCCCACGAAGCGTCAGTGTACGAGGGTTCATTTGTGACTCCATTCCGTTCGTTATTCATCGTAGTGTTTGAATTTCTAGAAGTGTTCGAAGAAGATCCGACTCCATTCCATTCGTCATTGTAGGCTGAGGAAGATGTATGCTGCTCACGCTTACGCTTTCCTGGCGATCTTGGTGACTGTTGTGATTCGTCAGGGGTTTTCACACCAGGTTGGGGCATCGGTAATTCCTGTCTAAAAGCGGCATTATCATTGTAAACGAAGGACTAGATGTTGTTAGCAAGATTATCAGGGCGCATAAAGGAACGAACATACAGTAAGTTCAGGTGGTGTTGTGCGCGTAGCCGTCTCCATTGCCTCGTCAGAAGCATAAACTAAAATTGCCGTTTCGTTCTGAGCTTTGATATCCTCCAAAACTTTCTCAAGGGTGGTTTTCTATTACCTTGTTAACAGATTTTCACAAGTTTAATTTTCGTAATACTCACTTCCACAGTTCTTGAAGGGGGAGACGAGGTACTAAAGTGCATTCTCCACCACTGACCATCACTAGGAGGAATATGCTCATCCTCATTAGCGGCGAAATCAATGAGATCCGGCACTATATGGGTGCAAACATATGTCGTTTCCTTGGTCAAGCTTACGCCACGAAGAGTATATCTGTGCAATTTTCGAGAGGTTTTAGCGGGATCTGTATACAATTTTGAAAGTTCTCTCCAAGCTTCTTTGGCCTTTTCTCTTTCATCTTGTAGTTCTAATTGCTGTTAGTTGGATAATCATTGACTAGTCTGTGTGAGCTTACTCTTTAGCTTCGCGTTCACATTATCCATCAACTTTTTGAGCCCCTTTGACAAATCTGCACACTTTGATCCGCCCACGGGAACTTCAGAGGTAAGATCACTCATGCTCTTGTTGCTGGGTTGCAGCTCGTTCTGATCATGATTGAGTGACAATTTCATAACATCTTCAACTAGAAGTGTTTTTCCATTGTGGGTGGTCCATTTTAATTGCCTCTCCTGTCGAGAAATATCCTGAATTTTCAGCTGCAAATTATGCTTTTCTGTACGCATAGCTAATGAATCTTCACATGCAAACTGCAGATATCTATCAGGATACCATACAACTGGCACTTCGATTGCTTTCTGATCGTTATGCTTGTCACCTTTGATTCTGAAAGAAATAACATCGCCAAGATGATTCAAGAAGGGCCAGTTTTCGAGAGTAAGAGGACAACCATCCCACAGAGCTCCATCTGCAAGATCATAAAGATTCTCGGTAAGAGAATCTTTTGTGGGAAGATGAAGATCGAATATGGCGAATATGGTATTTCCATCAGAGTCGGGATCTGGACCATATGTAGCTGAAGAAAATATATGTTTTAACGATCGCTTGCCCTGCATTAAATTCTTGAAGCATAGAAAAAAGTCAGTCTCAACATCATTCCCAGCGTTCTGTTGCATATATGGAAGTTCGGTAATAACATCCACAGAACCGTAGCTTCGCTCTGTCTTGTCTAGAAAAGTCATGACTTTCTGGAGCTCCTGGCCAAATCTTCGATCGTCAGCTACAAAGTTGGGATCTTCCTGCAACGATGCGATGGGGTATTCTATTGGTCTGCCGCTCCACCAACCAGCCTCGTATGGATAGTAGGTCTCGATGTTTTCTCTTCTGAGGAATACCTCACGGGCGACGGGAATGTTGTAATAGATTGTAAGAAGAGCACCTAGTCTATGTGCGTCTCCAGAAGGCTTAAGAAAGGCGGGGCAAGTAGGTCTTTTGTCTTCCCAGATTCGCAAGCGATCCCAAGGTTCTGGGTCTTCATAGATTTCCTTGACAGTTGATATAGGAACCATGGCCCAATTATCTCCATAGTCAGATCTTGTAGCAGGGCCAAAGTAAGGTTGGTCTGTTCCCACTACGCCGGATTCTTGCGGGGGTAAACTAGAGTCTGCCATCGAAGCAGCAAGCGCCTGCTGGAGTTCTTTATCATCATTGTCGACATATTGGGTAAAAGCAGTGGTAGAATCTGCCGAATAACGTATTAGAGTATGCGAAACGGAGGTTTGAAAGAAGACGTACTGTTAGTCGTGAGATCCGCAACTTTGCTCAGAGGCGACTTATTGTTACTAGTTCTAGATGGTGGTCTAGAGGGTGCAGCACTTTCGAAATGAGAGTAGGCGGGAAATTCATCTGGACCTTGGACTGCGAAAGCTGCAGCAGAAAAATGCATTAGTAAGAGGCTTCAAATATATGATTCGAAACAAGAGAACACACAAATACCATGTTGCGCACCACCTCCATCACGATCTCTATTGAATTGGCTATCATCCCAAGTGTACTGCCACCACAAATCAGTGACCATATACTATATCATGCGACATCATACTGACTCGATTAGGATTTCTTCCAAGATCAAGATCATCGTAGTACTCATTGATTGCTTGCTGAACATTATTGTTGTTACCCTGTCTATGTTAGCATTGCGCTTTAGGAGAAAGTATCTGGCTGGAATAGCCCCACCTTCAATCTCAAGATTGCCTCTTGTCGGTTTGTCTGTCCAGTCATATCCAGAAAGGATTGCACATCTTGAGCAGCTGGTTGCGCAGCCATGATCGCAGTGGTAGCAAGCTTCAGATCGATCTTGACTTTGGACCTTTGCAGCTATGACGGATTTTGGAAGGTTTCTGGTTTCTCCCCAAGTCATACAGCAAAAGCAAAGACGTGGAAATGAGTAGATCAAAAAGATTATTGAATGGATAATCCGGTTTGCCAATATGACAAACAGGGTCCTGTTACTAGTAGAGTTGGGGTGGTTTGCTAAAGAAGGTTGGCAGGACAGGATGGGAATTGTTTGATGGGCGAGATCCGGGGATGTCAGGGCTGGGGAGCATACGAGTCCGAGCTTCATATCAACCCCACTAGACCACTAGACCACTAGACCACCACTTTCACTTCGAAGAAATATCACGCAGTAGATCATACTAAGCCCAACCTGAAATTGAAGAGTAGTGATAGAGCTCATTGTCTCTGAGAAGATTTCATTTCTCAAGAGACCTCATCTCCAAAGACAATCTCATAATCATAATACTCAGGTTTCAAACAACATCTGCATGAACAAGGACTATATAACAGATCAAGATGTTTGTCTAATACTCTCATGAACCATCGAAGAACAATTATAGCATAGTATAGAGACAAGAGGAGGACCTATATCCGTTTACTACCAAGAGCATTGAGCTTTATATAACGAACAGTTTGACCGACTGTCTTACTGGAAGGAAAGGGATGTATCGTACCAAGCTGTGAAGTAAACAAGATGGAACCATCACATCATCTCAAACACAAACCATAGAGCTCTACACAACCATGTCAATATAAGAGTCCTAAGGAGGTCTAGATACCCTTACTAGCAAGATTGAAGGTGTACACTAGTTTGAGAACCATTACATATTCCTAATTTCCAAAGGTTTCCACCAGCATATCTGTATCATTTCTCATGTTCTGTTCTATTAGATACGTCTTGAATCTAAAAAAGTATACTCTCCAAATCCATTCTCCCAAGAGATTGGAGGCATAATGAGTAGAAACCCCATAGAGGAATCACGTCGAAGTATGTATCAAAGTATTATCGCTGGTGTGTCGCTTATTGCTGATGCGCAACACTCATCGTTTTAGAGCCTTTAGAACTATATGTCGGGGAGTAGAAGTGTAGACATAAAGGGGAATCCCCTTGTGGCCATCCTTCCCCCAAGCATCAAAGCGTTCAATGTCTGACACTCATACAACATACGAGCTATATTATCATAACCATATGATTTGGCGTAGTACAAAAAGTCTACGCTATACAAGACTCTTCAGTCAAACACTCAGCACGATGATTTTCTCGCAGGCTCTAAAAAAATTCAAAGAAAGAGGATAATTGGAACCCACTCTGAATTAGTGAGCCTCATGCCGCCATTGGTGGGAAATAGATGTCATCTCAAGTGCGAGCAGTATGAACTATCAACACTAGTTATTGCGAACTTATCTTGTATTGAAATATTCTTATCCACAGCCTGCAACTATTTACCGTATCCCGCTACCTACTGCAAAAGCCCCAGACAAATTATGTCCTCCAAAATATGTAACACCCAATCCATATTCCCCATAATCTAAAAGCGCTAAGATCCCTCAATGTAAAAAGCATGTTATACGTACGCCTGGAATGCAAATCTGCTTGCATTGTCCTTTGCGCCTCCCATGTAAACCGAGCGGACCGCCGCTGTGCTATGCGTTGTAAAATAAAATAAAATGACCCTCCCTCTTATCGCAAGTTGTGACCAGAAGCACTTTTAACAAAGTAGCCAGTATTGAGAACGTTTGGGAGGTTCTTGAGAAGCAATATACTTCAAGAATAAGTCAGACTTGATAGCTCTTCCCCTTAATCTTCCATGTCTTCATCGTCCTCTTCTTGTTCCTCGCCATCCTCTTCCTCTTCGTCTTCGTTCTCCATGTCTTCATCGGAACTATCACTGGCCCCAAAGTCGTCCTCTTCATCGCTCTCGGCCCAGAACGCATCGTCATCTACAAGTTTCGCAGGAGGGGCGGTTTCAAGTGTTTTCGGCATTTCAAATCCGGCTGGAATATCCTGCTTCGAAGCAGCGACAGCCTCTTTAGCTTTCTCGTTGTATTTTTCCCTAGCATCACGGTACATAACTCCAGCGTCGACATTGGCAGGAGAATTGATCTCGGGGTCATCAAGGAGGAGAAGGATGGAACGCAAAACGGATTCAACTCCTTGTAACGGTGACCAACGTTCACTGGCAGATTCTCCAGATTGCTCGTCTTCTCCAGGTGGGTGCAAGATTGAGATACATAGTTTACCGTCGGGATAGATATTAGGGTGTTGGATTGGTCGGAGGAACTTAAAGGTAGGAGGGCTGTATGGATAATTGTCGGTGAAAGTCATTTCGGCCTGCGGTTGAAAATCAGCAGCTGTAAGACACAATAAAACAAAGAGTTCTCACCTTAAAGTAAGCACCGTTGAAAGCACTCTCGTCGTTAACAACCATCAACCCGACTTGCCATTTAAAAAGGGATTCTTCGTTCATCTGTGCAATAGAGTTAGTGAGCCTCTAGAAGAGCAGCCATTGTGCAAAAATCTCCTACCTCGATGTTGACCCATTTCTCTTTGGCCAGTCCCTTATACTCGGACATCAAACGATTTTTCGCAGCAACGGCAGACATTTTGACGATGTTCTTTATTGTGTGCTTTCAAATGGGTTTGATAAAGAACAAGAAGTAGATTTTTGCAAAGTATTTTGGAGTCGAGACAGGTTTTATTACTGTGGCAGTTGTAGTAAAATGATTTGATCCAGAAGCAACCCGAGTAAGACGGAATGAATGTAAAAGACAAGATGAGGTTGTTTAAGAGTGGATGGATGACCAACAAGGTTGGCTGTGGGAAGTGAGACCTTGTAGAGTGTTAGGTATTGAGGAGTCCAGAATTATGGATCGAACTGGAACAGGAAAGGGTTTTTTAAACAGTATCTTCGAGGAGAAAAAAGTGAAAAGTTAAATGTTAGATGATGGTAGAAAGTCGAGGTTTATGTATGGTTTTGTAAGAGTTTAAAATAGTTAAGGAGGACTAATAAAGTTTCGCTGGCTGATTTGCCCAAGGTACGTTGCGCTACTACTCCTAGTTGCGTTACTACTCCTACTCCGCACGTGCTCCGTACTCTGTAGAATGTTTGCTACGGTATTTTTCGGGCACCAGCGACTCGCCTTCAAAGAGCAAGGATTATATAGCAATATGACAAAATGAGTGAATCAGTGAATCAATGAGTACCCCAAAAGGGATTTGAGCTTTTCATTATTGTGGATTCCAAAAGGTGTCAGGATAAAGTCGAGTGAGAATCTTGCGCTTATCTCCAAGAATAGTTAAAACTCGAGTCGCATGATTTTGAGAATTCAATACTTCGTACGGAGTGTAGCATCGCCAACAGTAGCTAGCCACTTGTCTGCCGGACTATCGGGATATGATGATGATGATGATGATGATGCCCTGTCATCCAACTCCAACTAATGACTTTCGGATTCGTTCAGCAGCACGATATGTGTCCTGCCTCTGGTGAACTTATTACTACAGACAAGTACGTACCAACAACTAGAGGTTTCAAGTATCTATGTTGGCAGTTTCCATTTTTATTCTGTGTCATGAACGGAGCCACCGAGAGGCGAGGGGCACGGAGTAGACCTTACGATAAGCAATCAATACCTAGTAATCACAAGGACCCAAGTGGCGCTAACAAGAATAAGTGGAATACGATCGAAATCTTCATTAGCTGCCGAATTGTGGGTACCATGTCATATGCCGATTGAAAGGCAACTCCAACCAAAAGTTTAGATTTATCCATGATTCATTTCACTTCGAGCATTTCACAATTACACAGGCATTTGACATGCAGTGGTTGGGATGATGTTGAAGTGTAGGGCCTGTATAAGCGAATATACCCCTTTTATCCTATGTTCTCATTCTATCCCCAATGACAATATCACTACTCGATTGCCTGAGCATTGTGTAAATGTTGAACTACTATCAGCTTGGGAATAAAGATACCAGATGCCAGTCGACTCTAGAGATGTGAATTACAAACTCTGACATCTTTTTTTGGAAGTCATTTCATAATGAAAGTGCGATGGATTGATGGGAAAAGTGAAATATATATCTTCGAGGTATCAAGGTACAAATTTTGCTAACACAATATAACGCCGTCCCGTTGGTATTGCCATTAATAAACGCCAAGAATCATGCTTTGCATGAGTTCAAGTAGAATCAATATTCCCACCTCCAAAATTCGTAATATAAACAACGCTCAAAACAGACTAGAATTATCGAATGCTATTGGTCCCTAATGCTTGAGCTCTTCTTTTCTCAGCATTCTTTAGGGCTAGCCTTGCTTTGGCAGCTGCAACTCTATCTGGAGGCAAGGCACACTTTGATGGACTGGATCTTCGGCTCGAAGCAATAGTGGTCGGACGAGGTACCCCACGTTCGTTATTTGACTTCAACGGATCAACAGCTCTGGATCGAGATGCTGTAGCTTTAGGAGGACTTGAGGGAATGTTATAAATCTTTGGTCTAGGGCTGTCTAGACACCTCTCACGACTGGTCCGTGTACGAAGAAGAGGCAAGGATGGGTCTTCGGCTTGCAAGTTTACGTTTGGTGAATCAAAGGAGAGATCTGCATATCGATTGGCGACTGGAGTGTAATCAACCTTCTTCGATTTCTGGAAAGCATATTGTTCCGTAGATGCAAGATTAGTAATCTCAGATAAGGCTGCATGTGACGATCGTTGTGTGAGTTCAGTGGGTGCTTCAAAATTTGTAGATTTAAATGAGGCAACCGTTTTGGACGGCCGTGCAATAGAATGACTCAAGACTGGAATATTGCTTGCAGAAGCATGTGACTTCTTAGTTGGATGGCTCCTGGTTCGGAATAAATCATAGCCCGACTCTGTTACTTCGTCATAGGTTGAACCACGAACAAGTTCTCTCAATTTGGCTATCTCCTTCTCGTATGCATCGACCATTGTATCGTATTCGATGGATTTGATGTGAAGAGCCTGTTCCAAATCAGTTGTAGTTGAGCGTTCACCCTTCAATGATGCGATTTCTTTCTTTAGTTCCACTACTTGGTCATGGCGCTTTCTCAAAAGCTGCTCTGCATCGCGCCTTGAACTCTTTGCCGTTTGCTTCATGTGATCGTAATCTTTCTGAAGAGCCTTTAAGCGGTCCTCTTTCTTTTGGCGTTGTCCTTCTACGAGTTTCAAACGCTTCTCCCAGCTTTCCGTATGCTTCTCAAACCGCAGGTCAGAATGCAGCAAATCTTGTGAAAGCTTATTGTTTTCCCCTTGTAGCTTAGAAACAGTTCTATCGGCGGTGGCTAAAGCTTGTAAGGCTTGCTCTAATTCATTTTGGATTGAGGCCGTGTCTCTGGGTTCGTTCGTTGCATTTTTCAATTCAGTCTTTGGGACAGCTGCCGCAAGACTTCCATCCCCTTCCATAGCTTTGCGAAATTCTTCAACTTGGACACGATATTGAAAAGCCAAAGCAGTCTGACGAGCAAGTTCCCTCATAAGTGTCGGCGAAGAATCCCCTTTAACCTTCCCATCTGCTGCTATCTGCGACATTAGCTCAGTAATATTATTTTCCATTGTAGCAACTTTGGCTTGCTCTTCCTTCAGTTTTTCTGCGAGATCAAGAGCTTCTGCATCTTTTTTCTTCGCATAAGACTTTGCGAGCTGCTTGTACCCTACCAACTTCTTCATCTGGATCTGTGCCTCATCGTGGTACTTTTGAAATTCAGATTTCCAGAATTTGCCAGACTGGGATCGAGGATCGTTGATGTCAACCGTAATATCTGCATCACTGTCGACTCCAGACATAGATTCTTTCGCTGACTGTACACCTTTCGATCGTGGATTTTTTGATTCTTTCGTATCATTTTGTGTCTTTACATCCTTCTCCTTGGCCAAAGTGAAGTTTGGTAATGTTGAAGAGGTGGTAGAAAATTGATTGCGCTTTTTGGATGCACTGTCCGATCCACGAGAGTCTTCCAAAGTCTTCAGAAGTGAGGTCTTTCTGCTTGGCTGTGATAGTTCTTCCGGTTGGGCGATCCATGAAGTGAGGGCTTTTCCTGGTGTTGGTGCCCTACCAACAATCTTCTGTGGCCTGTCCTTTCCTTCATTATCATCAACATCTGATCCGAAAGATACAGTCTTTCTTCGAGTCGCCGCAGCTCCAGGGGTCATTAATATTCCTGCTGGTTTCGTTGGAGAAGCTGATAGATAATGTGGCAGCCGATTATCTCTGCCCGTTGTTGGATCGTCCTCCTTTTCAAGTCCATATAGCGTATCGTCTTGAGGAAGGCCAGGTGTGCCAAAGAAGGCACTTTTGAGTGCGCGGGCAGCAAAGACTGGGGCTGGAGTCTCCGGCACATCTATATCAGGGTCTGCGCCTATAAAGTGTGAGCATTTTACATCTTCTAGATACTTAGGTAAGTTGTGATGAGTTTATACCTGCAACACGCTCGGCACCATCTGGCCGTCCTAACCACCAGTTGAGCATAATTAAGGTAACAGATTGCGAAGAGTTAATAAACAATCAAGACCGATAGATTGTCCACCAAATAACAATTCGAGGAGTTGGTTATCAAAACTATTGAACAAATCCATACAATACATCCATAAACTTTCTTTGGAAAGTACAATTAGTGCCTGAACCCTTTTTGTTTACTTACAAGGATTAGATCGGACGCGAATTTGCTAAGCAACCACAGCCGCAACCGCGATTCCCCGCGTTTAAGCCTTGCCCTGGCATGGAATTCACTGATTTCCTTAAAATCTAATTGGGCAATGGATAATTTAAGGCTATTTCAAGGTAACGAATTCCTTAATTAACATACAAATTGTCTCCATTCAAATGCTTGTCCGGGTAGACATCATACCTTCAAGCTCGCGATGAAAAGAAAACAACAAGACGAGAAGGAAAGAACAAGAGGCAACAAAGACCTTCATGTGAAACGAACTCGATCAAGTAATCGAATATCGGCAGAAGTACATCACCAATCTGAGGATGTTGTTTCTTCAAACAACAATATTGCAAGTAAACGAAGTCGATCACCTATAGTGGAAAAAGAGAACATTATCGACTCAGAAGATTCGGAGGAGGATAAAGAGACAAATCTAAACAGCAATAATGCTACACTGCCAGAATTTCAGTCGAAGGCTGATGGGTCACCGAGTCGACCTACCTTAAGCCCGATCAAAGCTCAGAATCAATCTACTCCCAAGTCTTTACGGCATGGCGACAAATTATTCGCAACGCCTATCAAAGTCAAAGGTATAACTGGGACAGATGAAACTCCACGCCTTCGGCGCAACATTGATCGATCGGCCAGAAGGAAGAGTACTAGAACCCTCATTGAACGTACCGTATTAGGCCTCAATAGCGATAATGATGACGAGGAAGAGGACATTGCGAACCAGATATACGATTCAGATGAAGATGACGGAGTTGAAATAGGCAACGACGATACAATTCATGTATCTGAAGATCTACGCGAACCATCGACTCCTTCCAAGCGTGGACGAGGGCAATTAAAGGGAGCAAAGGCTCGGCAAAGATCATTGACACCACCTCAGGATCTTACATCTCACGAATTATACTTTTCTCAAAATAGGCCCGGGAGGTCCAAAACTGCGAATTCTAATCTATCGTCTTTGGCGTTACTCGACCACGAAGAATATTTTAGTCTTGCCCGGAACTACAAAGACCAACACGAAGACGACATGAACTTTCTACAAGATGTGCATGCCAAATCTTTCAACCAATGGCAATTTGAGCTCGGTCAGGACTTCAGTATTTGTATCTATGGTTGGGGTTCAAAAAGATCTCTTCTTCTCAAATTTGCTGAACATATCTACAACACAATGACTGATCATTCCCAGGAGAGGATAGTCGTGGTGAACGGTTATGTACAAAACCTCACAATTCGAGATCTTTTGAATACAATAGCCTGTTCCATCTCTGGTCATGGCACAAAAATAGGTTCACAACCCGCAGAAATGCTTGAAAACCTCACGAACATACTTGATGAAGACAAAACTCAACATGTGACTCTTATAATCCATTCTCTTGATGGGTCTGCTCTTCGTCGCCCTGCATCCCAAACGATACTTTCACGCTTGAGTTCTCACCCGCAGGTGCATTTAATTGTGTCTGTAGATCACCCTTCCTTCCATTTGCTTTGGGATAGTTCACTTCGCTCAGCTTTCAACTTTCTATTCCACGATTGTACAACTTTTCTACCTTACACAGTAGAAGTTGACGTTGTAGATGAAGTACATGAACTTCTGGGGAGGAGCGGGCGCAAAGTAGGAGGTAAAGGAGGTGTAAGCTTTGTGCTCAAGAGTTTGCCTGAAAACGCAAAGAATCTTTTCAGAGTCTTGGTAGGGGAACAACTTGCAACTATGGATGAAAATCTTGCAGGCGAGCATAATGATGATGATGAAGATGGCGTACATGGAGCTGCTAGTAGGAAGAGTGAGCCTGGTGTGGAATATAGGGTGTTATACCAGAAAGCTGTTGAGGAGTTCATTTGCAGTAATGAAATGAATTTCAGAACGTTGTTGAAAGAGTAAGTTTATATTCGTCATATCGATTTCTGATGATAGCTAATCCTTGCTTAGATTTCATGATCACCAAATGATAGAGAGTAGAAAAGATGCTCTGGGGACAGAAGTGCTATTTGTACCCTTTAGAAAGGAGGAATTAGAAAACATTCTTGAGGATATTGTATCATAAGGGATTTTCAGCTGTTAGATATTCTTAGCAAGGTGTTCAGGACTGCATATTGAGCATTTACAGGTATGGTCTAGAAGGCCTTTTGACAGTTAATCGAATTAAATCCACATCCAGTTATCTTACCATACCTTCACATCATCGTCTCTCTGTTAACTACCTATGCATATACCAGCTCCAGATGAGCATCTTCGTTCTCACAACTTTCAGGTCCAATACCTGGGCACTTTAAAAGACTCCTAGCAGGCAATTAATTTCGAATGTGAGTGTAGCCTTGCAGGCTAGGCTGACAAGGCTAGCCCCACTAACAAGAATACCAAATTATTTTGGCTATACCCAGTGCCATCACTTATTAATCAAGTTCTTCGTAATGCTACGTCAAATATACAACAAATATAGGAAGCTATTAACAATGGCTCGTGTAGTTCCTAAGAATCCTTTGATAATTATTCTCGGTGCCACTGGTACTGGAAAATCACAAGTGGGTTTGGAAGTCTGTGATTAAGAACGATGGCTAATTAATTATTCTACAGTTGGCTATCGACCTCGCAAAACGATTTAATGGCGAAATAATAAATGGCGATGCTGTGCAACTGTATGAAGGTTTACCTATTATTACAAACAAGCTCACTGTCGAAGAACAAAATGGTATTCCACACCACTTGCTAGGATTCATCCCCCTGGATGCGGAAACATGGACGGTAGGGACATTTAAGGATCGAGCAAGCCAGATAATCCAAGAAATTCGATCCAGGGGGCGGATACCCATTGTAGTAGGCGGAACGCACTACTATACACAGTCTCTTCTATTT